>SNQJ01S0039609.1:99854-150990 GCA_010110895.2 Picea sitchensis | reverse complement strand
CGGTGTTGAAAGACACACCCTAGTCACCGGGAAGATCATCCAGGTCTTCCATCATTCTTCAGTGCTCCCATATTCTAGGTATTATCTTTTAGTTGCTTATTTGTATTCCGGCTAAGATCCCTTTGTCTTTTGATCTAGCCGAGTGTTGTTATTCAGTCGCAGTTGCTTATTTGTATTCTGGCTAAGATCCTTTTGTATTTTGATCTAGCCGAGTGTTGTTGTTCAGTCGCAGTTGCTTATTTATATTCCGGCTAAGATCCTTTGTATGTTGATCTAGTCGAGTATTGTCAGTATTCATCCGCATTCGACCATTTTTGTAATACACAGATATATCATAATACAAAATTGCAGTCCTTTGTCGCATTTATTATTTGTATGATCATTTATATGTTGTAAACCTTTGATCCTACACACACATTAGCAACGTTTCCTAGACTAGCCAATTCAGGAACATTACATAGGCTGAACTCAAAATCCAAAATATAGTCAATTACTTTCCTTTTTGCACCTATTGCTAGTTCCACAAGCCATGATTTTGCATGCTTCAGTCTCTTAAGTTTATTTGAATCTACCACCTTCAGAGTAACATAACTCAATGTTTCCACGGGGTCAATTAAAATAGAAATTTGAGTGTCATGGATTTTACCTTCGACTTCTACCATTGAGGACTGGTGGTCAGCATGTCATCCATCAATGGCCACATTTATCCAATGTAGGCTCCTTCCTATGTCTCCCATGGTCGAGGCTTCTTGCAGGTTATGGAAGGCAGTTCTTTTTGTTGAACTCAAATGGGGGCAGTTTCTCCTGAGATGAGGCTCTCCACATTTCCAACACTTTAATGGCTCGCAGGAGCTGTCCCCAAACCTCTTCACTCCCAGGTTTTCCGATTTTCCACTGCCTTGAGTGTTCGGAGGATTGGAGTGAAAATCCTTTCTCAGAAAACTCTTTGCGATACTCCGATAAGGAGCTGGCTGGTACCCCTTCTTCCACTGGTTTATTCGATCCTATTTCTTATTCTTCTAGGTCTTGGGAAACTCTACTCACTGTTTGTACTGGTCGTAGCACATTCGCGCTTTTCTGAATACTTCACTTAAGGTTTTGGGGTTGTCAAATTCAATTCTTTCCTTGTAGGACTGTGGTAGACATCATAGAAATCACTGAATTTTTACTTTATCCTCCCAGATGTATGGTACAAATCTTAGCAGATCTAGAAATTTGTTTATAAGGTCCTCCATCATCATCTGTTCGAGTCGTAACTTGTAAAATTCCTTTGTCTTCCTTTCATAATAATTTTTAGAAAGGTATTTCTTCTTGAAATACTTCTTAAAGTCAGACCATTCCAATTGTTTCTCCTTTAGGCCCTCAACCAATTTCAGATCTTGCCACCAAATACTAGCCTTCCTTTTCAGATTGTAGATGGCCATCCTGACCTTCATGTTGCTGGAATAGTTGTAGATTTGGAAATACTTTTTGATGTCCAATAGCCATGCCTCTGCTTCTTCTCTTGTCCTCGATTCCTCATCAAAGATAGCTGTTTTATTTTTTTAAATTATCCTTCAAGGTGGTCCACTTGTTTTCTTTTTCTGTCAGTTTTTGTTCCATCCTCAGCTGGCGGTGTTCCTTCAGACAAACTGTCTCCTTTTTCGGTTTCTAGCCCTGAGTTCTTGGAGGCTCTTTTGCTGACTTCTTCATCGTTATTATTGTATTTTTGGGCTTTTATTTGTCACTATACTACGCAGTAGGACTTTGTTTATCTCCTATTGTTCTTCCTGTGCCCTCTTCATTTTTTCATTGTCGTCTTTAAAGATCTGTAGTTCGACGATTAGGTTGCTCATTGTTTCGAATACTTCTGTGGGTGAGCTTCTGTCACTATTCTACCTTGTATCTCCAGGAGGTCCTTGCTGTGGATTTTCTTCCATCCTATTTTATGCATTGTCTCGTGCTGCCATACTTATTCACCATAACAGAGAAAGTTTTATGTTTGTAACCATACAATTTATTAGTTTTTGGGAAGACAACAAAAAAAAAATAATTATATACTAAGCGCTACAGTAGCCCTGTTCAGGCCTAGTATTGTAACCTTCGATCTGATACCATATGTAATGTACCTCAAAATTCTCATAAAAAAAAAATTCCATGCTAACGTATTTGCTACTTGATTTCGTTTGATCTACTTGTGAGCTAGGAACTTACACTTTGTTTTATTTGCATGACCTTATAACATGCTATCTTAACACACTTGGCTTAAGCTTAAAACCCTTGGCTTAATATCTTTCACAAAATTCGAAAAGAAAGTAAGTTTAAATCTTACTTTATTATAAGGTTTTATTATAGTGCGCGCCCTACCTATACTCAAGGATGGGGAATTCAGTGCCTTTGTGTTTATCAAAAATCGGACTATGCACATAGAGATCTGTCTCGAATTATCAAAGCTCATGCGCTACCTAACTATGTCAACGTCAGTTTTTAAGTCGTGATAGGTAAGGTCTTTAATGTGGTTAATAACTATTTTGGAAAGGTTTTTCAAGTGTTTCCTTTGATGGTTCTATTTCCATTATGTTACAGCTCATCCCTTCGATAAACAACCAAACATGATTATGTCCACACCACTCTCCAAACATCTGAATCTAACTAACTCTCCACCGCTGGCCAGAGTAATGAAACGATAATTTTCATGGTTTGGTATACGACTGGTTCATTGGACAATCATAGTTTCTGGTTTACCTCGTATCTCCCTCATTTAAGGTGGAAGATGTGCCTATGAAGAGGAGTTTAAGACTCTGCAAGGGATTTTAATTAAGGGTCCTACAATCTGCAGCCCCAATGTCTCTCCCTCCTACTCTTTCCAATCTGGATAAGCCAATTTTCCGTAGAGTAAGGTCTTGTACGTTACAAGTTGTAAAGAATGATAATCGTGCCTCTTAGGTCTCATTTCTCCCTTACACCTTCGTAGCGAAGGCTCTGCAATTTCCAAAGCAAGAAACTACCGCCTCCATGAGAAACCCTTGGTGGAGTTCATGGTAATGCCTAGTAAGTTTCTCTAAGGGACTATCGTAATTTCGGATTCGAACAAAGTTTAATGTTTTTGTTGAAGCCAGGAAGGAAAATAATTGTTTCTTGTTTACTTTACTATGGTTTATAGACTTTCCTTGCCCTCATAGAGTCTATGTGATTTTTTTTTTTAGTTTTCGTAGTGACAGTAAAAGGTTTTTCTTACTGTAATCCCTGGGTTGCAGACCCTCTACTACTGGGGACTATACATAAGGTTTATTGTGCATGTGTCCTGTGGGATTACCTCTGGTTTAATCCTTGTCTAACCTATACTCAGCAACTGTATCTTGGATGATTCAAAGTAGTATTCCTCGATGAAGTTAGGTAATTCTTCAAGATTAATATGATGTCTTTCCTTGCCTTCCTTTCCCTGTTCATTGAGGGTTTTATTAAATGATTTCTTGTTTCAATTCACACTGCTATTTTTAGTCTGTCAAGGAAAAAAATATTCGTCATTCAGTTTTCTATGTACCAATGGTGGGGCTCTTACTGTTGTGAGGGTACCCACCAGGAGCTTCTGGAATATTCTCCCCTCCATTTGGGTTGATTACGAAGCATGGAAATAAGAGGATGTGGCATTTCAACCCTGAGTTAAGTATTCAATCAACTACGGTCATCATTGTTCCTTTTTAAGTTTATAGAACAAGATTTTTCCCTGTAAGTTTTCTAATGTATTATCGTGTTTGCCGAATGTAGGTGTGCCCCTTCACAGTGCAGGTTCCAGCCTCTACTCAACCTGGAAAAGGTACTCGGGTTCCAAAAAATAAACCCCTTCATCTTGTTGAGATCGGGTGCTCTCGAATTCTGTTCATAGTTTGTTATTTCGGATGTTAAGAGGTCCTCTGTTCAAGCACTGATTCTCTGTATCAGATCACTGAGGGTTTAAACACATTTTTTTTTAATAAAGTTCTAATTTATATGTAACATGAAGTGAAAAATTCTTGTTTCTTTTATTAAAAGGACTGTTTACCAAAACTGGATCGTTTCTAAAGGTCTCACCAATTCCAACTCTTCATATTCGTATGCGTTTGTTTTCGATTGTATGCTGGATTCTGTTTACATTTTGAAACAATCATACGCCCATAATCATTTTGTTCGTGCATTGATATAGATATATAGATGCATATAGTAGTTATGTCCGTTCATTCAATGTTGTTAAAGTTTAAACATTCATACGCACACAATTTCTTCTGTTCGTGCATTGATACATACATATATTTGAATCTATTGAAATATATACATACATATACACTTAGCCTTGTTTCGTTCATTCATCCATGTTAAAGTTTAAAACATACATATATATACATATAATGACTCGATTCAAGTTTGATTTATATATGTAGACGCATAGAAATAGCTATGTCTGTTCATTCTACTCTGTTAAAGTTTGAAGACACATATAATGATTATGTTCAAGTTTGATGTATACATATAGTTGCATAAAATTTGCTCTGTGCATTTCTTCTACTCTGTTAAATTTTGAAATGCATATAATGATTATGTTTCAAGTTTGATGTATGTACATAGATGCATAGAATAGCTCTGTTGGGATATTCGATTCTGTTCATATATATATAAGCATATATGTCCGCATATAATAGCTCTGTGCATTCCTTCTACTCTATTAAAGTTCTAACGCATATAATGATTCTATTTCAAGTTTGATGTATGCAAATAGATGCATAGAATAGCTCTGTTCAACTATTCGATTTTGTTCATATTTGAGATATATATAAACATATGGACGCATATAATAGCTCTATTTGTTCATTCGATTTTGTTTGAGTCTGAGACATATATACACATATGGTAGCTCTATTCGTTCATTCAAATTCNTACAATGACTCTGTTCGCTCATTGATACCTAAAAACAATTGATTCTGAAAAATAATTTTGCATTTAAATCCTATAGACTACTCACTGAATTTCGAACAACCTTTATCTAGGTTATTGCATGTATTCCAGCATTAAGAACCACATTAACATTAACCAATTTTGTTCCACAGGGGGGTAGAATACTGAATATTTAAGTACAAAAAAGATTTACAGCAGTTACACAATCAATCAAACAACTACTAGAACTCTTCTGGATAATGATAACATGAACAATAATTTCAATACAAAAAAAAAACATCATTCAGACAGATAGAGTTTAGGGTACATATCTGAACTAGACTTTCAAAGGAAACAAAGGGAACAACCACGTTCCTCCCAACCGTAGAACCGAGCAACCACGATTAATTTCCCGATTCACCCCGTAGCCTGACCATCAGTCCATAAGGGCGAACTTGGAAATCCCTCTACAACAGTGTCCTTCGATTCAGTCACTTTTTCCCCTTGCCTCACACCCTTCCAGTTTTCATAATAGCAAGTGAAAAAGAAAAAAAAAATAGACTCTTTCCCTAGCATACTCAACAACGTCCTACCTCCTCACATATGCTTATTTGTAACTTGCCTAGGTCTTTTCCCTTCCTTGGGAATTTTCACAGCTTCCTAAATCCCTGATTTTCAGGGGCTGCCAATGGCCAAATCACTAATTTTCCACTTGTAAAACGCATCCCAGAGGTACTTCCAACATGTTCCCCACTCATGGAGTCATGGTCAACTACTTGTAACATGGTTGTTCTGTTTGTCTTTCTGCAATAAATATAAAATATTATGTTTTTTAATAGGTTTCATTGTCCAACATATAGTTGGGACAATAATATCTCTGGACAACAGTCAAAATCATTTATTACAATCATAAAATTCAAAATTCAAAATTTCCATAAATGGAAAAAAAATTCTGATTTTGAATTTACTAAAAACGGAAATAAATTTCCAACAATTTAAATTCTAAAAATAGTTTTTATTTTCTTTATTTTTTGGGGATGTCACAATGGTGTTGTGAATAAACTCGTCGAATAATGAATATTTAACTTGAGCCATCAATATTAGTATTCATTGTGGATCATCGATCTAGCTACCTAGTGTTCAACAGTTCAGAAAATTTGTATTGGAAGATAAAGAGGGATGGAAAGCTCTTGAAGTCCCAAAATTTTCAAAGGAAGAAGCTTTGTTCGAGGGTTTTGGCCCTCAGTCTCTAGGGAGGGTTTGTAATTTCTCTAGGACTCCCATAAAGGAAACAATACACTCAGGAAGAAGGTTTCAAGGACCTGTACATTAATATTTTTGGCTCAGAAGGAGCTTGTGAGATAATTTAAGCTCTCGACTAGAACAATCCTAAACCAAGAGGTTGAGCGGACACTGTGAGAGGGTGGGATTTCCATCAAATGGTATCAGAGTCGTAATTAAGCTTTATGTGAATAAAATTTGTAACCATGTCTCCAAGAAGACATAGGGAAAGACCTATAGTAAATCCATCCATGGAAAAAGAAATGAGGAAAATCTATGCAAGATTATATGCCATGGAGACAATGAAGAGAAGAGAACTCGATGATGGTGACATCAGAAAAGATGAGAGTGAAGAGATGGAAGTTGAAGGAGATGTAGTAGAATACGGTGTAGAGGAATTCTTGTTCAAAGATGTTGCAAGAATGAGAGCGAGAGAAAAAATGGAAATCCCAATGTATGAAGGAAACTTGGATGTTGAAGAGTTGTTGGGTTGGATAAGAGCCCTAGACAAGTAATTTGATTATGAAGATATCAAATATGAAAATAAGGTTAAGAATGTTGTTACTAGACTAAAGGGACCTAAAATGCTATGGTGGGATGAATTGCAGGCTCACAAAAGGAGAACACATAATCAAAAGATAAAAAATTGGCATAGGATGGTAGCTAAATTGAAAGATAAGTTCATACATAAAGACTATTAGATCAACATGTTTAGAATATTGCAGAACTTGAGACAGAATGGGTTGTTAGTGAAGGAATATACTGAGGATTTTTATAGATTGAACATCAGAGCATGACATAGAGAGAGTGATGAGGAAAAAGTTTCTATGTATATTAATGTCTTGAGATATGAAATCAAAGAGGAAATCAACATGATGACCATGAGAATGGTGGTATATGATTATCAGTCATCATTGAAGGAAGAGGAGAATTTGGCCAGAAAAAAAATCCAATGAAATAGAGAAAAAATTCCAAGAAGAGGTAATGGGATTGTTCGAGAGAAGTTCCAGAAACCAAAACCTGAAGTTGGAAATTCTCACAGTCATACAAAAAGAGGAGGAAGTTTGAGAGGTTGAAAATATGGTGGAAGAAACTCTTTTCTCAAGGAAGAGGAAGAAGTAGAGGAGGATAAGTGAGATGTTATGCCAGTGGAAAGAGAAGGCATACGTCTTGAGAATGCCCTGAGAGGAAAAATAAAGAAGGAGGTGGAGAAGCTCACATTTCTGAAGCTAAAAGAAGGAATGTTGAGGTAGAAGCAGTAGAATATGGGAAATACCTCATGATGAGGAAAATTATCTTAAAGCCAGAGAAGGAGGTGGAAAATCCAGTTCATAGAAACAGTCTGTTCATGTCTTCTTGTAAGACCAAGGAAAAGGTATGTAAAGTGATCATAGACAGTGGGAGCACTAATAATTTGGTGTCCACAAAAATGGTGGAAAATTTGGAGCTGGAGACAACTACACATATGATCCCATACAAGGTATCGTAGTTGCAGAAAGGTCACCAAGTCATGGGAAGTTGCAAGTTTAATGTTGAATTTAAGATAGGAGGTTATAAAGATTAAATTTTGTGTGATATAATACCCATGGATGTTTTCCATGTTCTGTTGGGAATACCATGGCAATTTCACAGAAATTTCATACATGATGGGAGAAAAACTACTCACACCCTTGAGAAGAATGGTCATACACATATTATGCTTCCAATGGAGGATAAGAAAGTAAAGGAAGAGGCTATCCCAAGAATACTTCTCATGAATGGGAAGGAACTCTTGAATGAAGTCAAGAAGGAACAAGAGATGCATTTTACTGTGGTGAGAAAGCCCAGAGTCATCCTTACAAGTACTTCTATGGATGATCTTCCTATAGAGATTCAGGAACTTTGGGATAATTTTGTTGATATTGTGGTGGATGAATTACCTCTTTCTTTTCCAGCCATTAGAATTATTAGTCATCACATTGAACTTATTCCTGGAGCAAGTTTCCCAAACAAAGAAGCATATAGGTTCACACCTCAAGAGAATGAAGAGGTCAAGAATAAAGTCCAAGATTTGTTAGATAAGGGTTTGCTCAGAGAAAGTTTGAGTCCATGCATAGTACCAATTGTGTTGAGTCCAAAGAAGGATGGAGGATGGAGAATGTGCATAGGTTATAGATCCATCAACAAGATTACCATTAGGTATAAATTCCATTTACCAAAAATCATTTTTCTAAGATAGACTTGAAGAGTGGCTATAATCGGATAAGAATGAGAGAAGGGGATGAATGGAAGACAACATTTAAGGAAAATGAAGGGTTGTATTAATGGCTTGTTATTGCATTTGGATTAACAAATTCCCCAAGCACATTCATGATATTGATGAATGAAGTAATCAAATATTTCATAGGTAAGTTTGTTATTGTGTATTTGGATGATATCCTAGTCTTCAGTAAAACTAAAAAAGAACACTTAAGGAACTTGACACTAGTTGTGAGGAGGTTGCAGCAAGAGAAGTTGTTGATAAATATAAATAAATGTTCTTTCATGAAGGCAAAATGCATATAATTGTTTTTTGTGATCTCTTCAAATGAATTGAATATGGATCCAGAGAAGGTGAGAGAAATCAAATAATGGCCTTCTCCAAGAAGCATATTTGAGGTGAGGAGATTTCATGGATTAGAAAGTTTTTATAAGAAATTCATGAGGAATTTAAGTGGAATTTGTGAACCTATAATGGAAACCATAAAGAAGAAGAATAAGTATTTTAATTGGAAAGAGGAAGTTGAAAAAAACTTCAGAGCATTGAAGGAGAGGATAACAAGACAACCTATTCTGGTTCTGCAAAATTTCAAGAAGATATTTCAAGTCAGGTGTGATGAAAGTGGAGAAGCTATTGGTGCAGTATTGATCCAAGACAATAATCATGTTGCTTATATCAGTGATAAGCTAAATGAAAATAAGAGAAAATATTAAACATATGATAAAGAGTTTTATGTTGTAATACAAGCTCTAAAAAAGTGGAGGCACTATCTCGTTCCAAAGGAGTTTGTCTAGTACAATGATAATCATGCTTTACAATTCATAACCAGAAAGGACAAGTTGAACCAAAGACATGCTAAATGGGTAGAATTCACGCATAATTTTTCTTTTTTTACCAAGCACATTAGTGGTAGCATTAAAAAAGTTGTCGATGCTTTGTGCAATAGATGTATGATTATGAAAGAATTTCAAGTGGAGACCTTAGGGTTTGAAAACATTAAGGAAATGTATCATAAAGATACATGTTTTAAAGAGGCTTATGAATCATGTGAGAACCCTTTACTAAGGGACATAAGTTAGTTGATAGAGTATCTAATTCAAGATGGATTGTTTTTCAAATGAAGCCAACTCTGTATTCCAAAATGATCAATGAGAGACAACATGTTGATAGAAAAACAAAGTGGAGGATTGGATACATATTTTGGCCATGAAAAGACTTATGCACAACTGATTTCTTCATACCATTGACAAGGTATGAGATCTGATGTGAAGAAATTTATGAATAGATGTAGATTTTTCTAGTATGCAAAAGGGAAGCATCAAAACACTGGTCTACATCAACCATTTCCTATTCCAAGATAGGCCATGGGATGCCATAAGTATGGATTTTGTGTTGGGATTGAAAAGAACATTCACGGGAAGTGATTCCATATTTGTTGTTGTTGATAGATTTTCAAAGATGGCACATTTCATACCATGCCAGAAAACTAGTGATGCTACTCACATAGATTTTTTTTTTTTCAAGGAAATTGTGAGATTGCATGGTTTGCCCAGGAGTATAGTTTCAATAGATACCATGTTTGTAGGAAACATTTGGAGAAACCTATGGAAAAGGCTTGGGAAAAAATTGTCTTTCCGTTCAACATATCACCCTTAGACTGAGGTGGTAAATCGAAGCTTAGGGAATTTGCTGAGGAGTTTGGTCACCAAGAACTAGAATCAATGGATCATATTCTTCCCCAGGAAGAGTTTATTTATAATTGTTCTGCAAATAGAGGCACTAAAAAAATTCCATTTCAAATATTGTATGGAATGCATCTCAAAGGAATTTCAAAGTTAATGTATTTGGAACATGATGAGTTTAAAAGTGCACAAGAAGAAGACTTTGTTGCAGACATGTAGAATCTTCATGATTAGATAAAGAGGAAACTACAAGAGAGAAGCCAAAAGTATAAAAGCCAAGATTATCAGAAAATGAGAGAGGTTCATTTAAAAGTTGGAAATCTAGTTTTAGCACACTTGAGGAAACAGGTTTCACCAAGAGGAACATATAACAAATTAAAGATGAAGAAGATAGGACCATGTAGGATCCTCAGAAAGTTTGATGAAAATGCAAATGAGATTGATCTTATAATGGATGTGGGAAGATCACCCATATTGAATGTTGCAAACCTATACCCTTATAGGATGAATGATACTAAAGGATCATATTATCAGAAGGAGATCTAGTGGGAGAAGAAGGTGCCAACAAAACAAAATCCACAGATGGAGAAGATCATAGATCAAAGGATTGGTAAGAAGACGAGGAGAAAGACTTATTTAGAGTAGCTCGTGAGGTGGAAGGGTCACCCAACAAAGGATGCTAGTTAGGTAAATGAATATGACATACAAAAGCATGGAAAAACAATGCATGGGATCATGGATAGGAGTCCATGAATTTTTGGCCATAGCAGTATGATGTAGGAGCATCACCATGAGCATTAACGAAGACAGATGGAGGAAAACTCAACACCCACCGCACAGATTTGAAGTTGTTTTTGAATTCCAAGGAGGAAGGCATATTTCTGTTTTGAAAGGATTGAAATTGAAAGAAGTTAAATATTTTGAGGGAAGAGCTATAACATAAGGGTGCCAAGGATTGTAATCATTTTAATTAGTAGATAAGGTTGTACAGATAATGAGTATCGACTCATATCTGAATGCAATCACCATTGAATCTAACAATCCTTCATAGATGAATGAATTAACTGTGATAGGATAGATCTAAGGTAGATTGGAGGGAAGGCTCAAGAAGCCCCTCGTTGTATAAATATATGTATTGCATGCTCAAATGAGGCTATTGAACGTTATTGTAGAGGTTGTTGAATATTATAATTTTTGTTGAATGTTATTGTTATTGTTGTTGAGAGAGTTGTTGAATCTTATGAAGAGTTGCAGAGAGTTGTATGAGTCCATGTACATATTTTACTGAATGAATACAAGTGTAGAGGTTTGATTCCAATTGTATGGTGTTGTGTTCATCATAGTTATTTGAGTACATGTGGTGTTTCTTTATGTTCTCTCTGTGTTATTTGTTTATGTATCTTTTATGCATGAATATGTTTTTCATGGTTCACTGTGGAAAAATTTGATGTTTCTGTAAGTTTCATTTGTTTCCTCTTCTAATATTCTTGGTGCAAGGAGGGCATAGTGCCTACAAGGAGTGTGTAGGATGAGTCGAGATAGACTCAGAATATCAAGAGAGATAATGTTTATTTACAGTGGAAGTGAAAGGAGTGCACAATTGTTTAGTTGAAGTGCATAGAGTGCACAGTTTCTGAGAGGAGAGAAAATAAAGGTGAAGAACCATGCAAGTAGTGCATCGGGCCAACACGTTTTTTAAGTGTTGAAGACATTTCAGAAGGGAGGAGCGCAAGGGGTGAGTAAGGGAGATTTCTTAAAAAATCTCTAATGTCTAAACGTTTCTAAGAGATATCTAAGTCTCAGATTCATCAAAAGTTTCAGGGACACAAAGAGTGTGCCAAAGGTCTATAAACCTCGCAGGAACAAATCTTAGAAGAGATAACGAGTATAAAAGTTCCATAGGAGTGACTTAGAAAATTTCTAAGTCCAGATCTTTAAAGTATCATAGGAGCACACAGGAAGGAGACAAAGATTCTATTGATCTCATGCAGTCAAGCTCGGGAAGGATAACGATCAAAATCTTCAAGGAGGGGGATATTCGTTGTTTAAAATTTGAACAATGGAGATTTGATCGGGATGATCCATGTTCTTTTGTTACCCTAAGAACCAGAGAAGTAGGGAAAGGTTTAAACCTTGTAAGTCTCTAAGAATTTGCACATTAAGAGAAGTCGTAAATCAAGTTTAAAGGAAGACTTATCAAAGATGCACGATAAAGGATAGTCGTTGGATCGATAGGAGTTGCATGGGGTTTAATCGGTGAAGTCCTTTAGACTTCGTGTATTCAAAGGATTCAATGCATGGAGAAGTCAGGAGCCCCAAAGCCACAAAGGTTGTAGTGAATTATGGCCGTAAAAAAAGTAGAGACATGTGTCAGCAAATCATGTACTCTAGTGGATTAGTGCTTCAGAGGAAGATTGGAGACCCTGAAATCCTGAAGACCCAGAGTTCATATGAGTAGTCCATCGTAAAGGAAATGTGTCAATATATTGAGAGATCCAGAAGATAGTCCCTTCGGGAGAATAGTGATCAGAAGAGGTCAATCTATCCGAAGTCCCAAAGTTTGGAGTAGATATGGACTATTGATTCCCAAAAGGGTACGTGGCAGGAACTTCAGATGTCTGAAGGTCCAACGACCCTGGAAAAATAGAGCAGTGTTGTTTAGACTCACGGAGGCTCGAAGCCCCATAGTTAATCCCATCCTTCCATAAGAAGGGACATGTGGCGCAGGATCCCGTATTCCAAGAACTAGACACTTCGGCAAAATCAAAACATTGTGCAAACAAGGAGAAATCCACCGAAGTCCCGAAAGGCATCCTAGTCGTCGATCTAGGAGGGGACACGTAGAGGCAGGAAAGCTTATTCAATGTTTCGACATCGGGAGATATAAAGGGTTGCATTGTTTGATGACCAAAGAAAATTGACGAAGCCCAAAGGGAATCAATCTCGACCGTTCATTTGATCAAAGATTGTGGACCTTCAATTTGAGACTTAATGTAAAGTGCTTTTTGATGATCGTGGAAAGTCATGGAAAAAGGCCGTTGTGAGGAAAATCGTTGAATTTTCAAGATATTACCCAACAACTATCACCCACAACATATTTCTATAGGACTATTGGAAACCATGTGTAGCTTAAAAGAAGATAATGAAAGACTAAGTAATGTTTGTAAGGAACAAGAAGAGTTAAATGAAATTCTTCTTAAAAAAATGATTGAGATGAATAAACAAAGACATATAGGATAGAATTCCAGTAATGTCAAAAAAAAATTCCAATGAAGATCAAGCGAACAATGAGAAAAACAACTTTGGTAAATGAACAAAATACACAACAATACATTACAAAGAATTACACCTAAAACCAAGAAAAGGAAATGACATGAGGAAGAATTGTTTGGAGAATTTAAGAAAATCAGACCACCTAGCTTTGATGGTGACTCTTAGGAGGGAACAAAATATTGACTTTTGAACATGAATAAATACTTTCAAATTTACATTTATCTCATAAATTTTAAGGATAGATTAGATGTGTACCAACTGTATGTAAAAGTGGCTATTTGGTGGAAGGAAACAAAAATAGTTAGTAATGTTAGGAATAGTGAGATAAAGTGGAAAATGTTCAAGAAATATTTTAAACAAAAATATTTTCCTTATCTGTGTGAGGAGAAGGAGAAATTTCTAAGCTTCATTAGCTTTTTTCCTTAAGCGTAGAAAGAGAAAATTGAATTTCTTAATCCAAAAACCATGGATGATGTGATAATCCATGCTAAACTATGCTTTGCTCAATTTAAACATAGAGCTAAAAATACAAAGCATTGGAAGCAGAAATATAAGGGCAAGTTTGATTCCAAAAAGAAAAAATTTAAACAACCTCGACAACCATCCCATAGTGCACCAGTTAAGAAAAACAAATTTGTTTGATATCAAAGTGTATCATTTGAGAATAGGAAAAAACCTACAAATTTTCTAAATAAGAAAATTAGTTAGATAGTTAGGGAGCCTCTTATGTGTTGGGGCTATAAAGTACCCCACCTGTACTAGAATTGTCGCTTAATCAAACAAAACAAATCACGCAACACACAATGTTGAGGATGCGACAACAATAAATGATATTGCTTGAGGTATACATAAAATCAATGATTCCTTGGAAAATCGACACTTGATCTCCAATATTCCATGGTGGAGATAGAAGATATGTTAAATCATAAAAATGTATCTATATTAATAGATCTTGGTGTAATTATGTGTTATATTTCACCTAGAGTGGTATAAAACTGTAAGTTATAGAAATTTAAACATAATAAATCAAGGATTGTCAAGTTAGCTACATCAACAAAAATGAAAGTTGTTGAAATGGTAAAAGACTATGAAAGGAATTTATACTAGATTAGATCTAAATATTTTACCATTAGGATATTATGATAAGCTCATTGGCATGGACTGGATAGAGAAACATTCATCTCTTCTAAACTATTGTGTATAGACCTTTAACTATACAAATACAAATGATTTTGGAAAAAATATAACGATGAAAAGAATACCGTGGGGGGTGTTAGTAAGAAAATTATTGAATTTACAATTAAAAATGAGTGAAAAAAAGGCTATAATATTTATGTTGTTCACATATTCAATAATATTGGAGAAATGGATAAAAATTTATTAAGTAATGACCCTCTAATGAAAGAGTTCCAAGATGTGTTTGAAGAGGAAATTCTAGGATTACCTCCTAGATGAGACCTAGAATTCAACATTAACTTATTACCTAGATATGCACCAATGTCTCATGCCCCTTACTAAATAAGTGCTCCATAATTGACATAAATTAAGATGCAATGTCAATATCTATTACATAAATAGTATATCAAGCCAAGTGTGTTTCTCTCGGGATCACTAGTTTTGTTTTCCAAAAAGAGAGATGGAACCTTTATTAGAATAAAGCTTACAATAGGAGACTAGATTGGGTTGGTTGAAGATTTGTAGGAGGATGTTGAGATATCTTCTCAACCACTCCCTCCAAGTATGGAATTGGTTGGATCTGAATTCAACTATATATTTACCTATGTATGTGTGTAACAGTGCAATAATACAATTAAGTCTTTTGTGTAATCATGGATGCTCTCTCAATTTCTGAGTTGGTATTAGAGATTGGTTGGGCTTAGATCCTCACAGAGTGCCCAGGAATATGAAATAGATTGAGAGGATATTCTCCTGTACATATGTAGATTAGGAGTGTTGAATTTTTTATTTATGTGTGTTAATTGTTCAATGCGTTAAGTGAGACTACTGCTGGTTAGACGAGTCGCTAGTCGAGGAGAAACAATGAAGCCTGTGTGCAGAGCTGCTGTAGAAATACGATTTCTAAAATTTCTTATTATGTAATTCATTGCCATTTCATTCTCAGTGTCGTTTCAGACACCATCGTTTGTTGTTGGGTCGATTCTCTGAAAATTATTGTTGACAACTGTTACGGAGAGAAGCTGTTGCAGTCACAATTTGTTGTTGAAGACAATCTATGATCTTCTACTGAAAGGAGGAGATCCATTAATATATTCACATATGCAAGAGCACAACAATATGAGCCACTGTGGAATTAGCTATTATTTCTACCTGACGAGAAGCCAGAGATCGAATCCAGTCCAGGGCACGCGGCTCCCAAATTATAACTGGTGTTTGGTTGTTCATATATTTATATATTGGAAGAAGAGCAGAGGACGTGAGTTGCATTACAATTAACAGCCTGTTGGTTGGCACTACAGAGTCGCTGTTGTACGAAGTCCACGACAACTTTTTCCCCTTTCTTGGTTGCATTCGTCAGAGTTTTATGTCAAATTGGTTATTTTTATATTGTTTAAGTTGTAAAGAAGAACCAAATTTTGAACATAGTGATGTAGTTCAAGCTTGTAGTTCTTGCGTGTTCTTCGGTGCCACAAGAGCATGTTACTAGTTTGATTATGTCTAGTATGTTATAAGTTGTAGACTCTTGTTGTACTTCGGTGCTCCAAGATCGACAATGACAAGTTACATTTACCTGGTGAGTTTAAATTTTTATGTGTAAGTGTTTATGTAAAAATAAGAACTTGTATTCTGATGCAAGCTGGTAGCCCCAGTATCAAGTACATTGTTTTTATTGGAAGTCACCTTGTGTAAAGGAATGTTGAGGACATTCTGTATCCATACTTTTCTTCTAGATACTGAAGGATATCCGAAAGAAAAAATCCAACAGATGAAGGCAAGTTCATAGAATGCATCAATAGTTGTCAACTTTTATCACGGAAGCCCCGATGAGCCAAGTTGTCAAATTGTCCAGTATACAAGTGCAAGAAAGATGGTCAGAGGTGTTTTCACTTTAAATGTGTTGATGGAAAGATCGAAGAAGAGGATGAAGAAAGAGCAGAAGCCGTGTGATTGCAAAGTGAGTTTCAGTGCTGAGGAAGATCAGACAGACAGACGAAAGTTCAAGTGTTGTAATTGTGATTAAGTATTGTAATTTGTAAAGTAAGCATTAAGGGAGGGTATTAGAATAAAGATTACTTTAGGAGACTAGATTGGGTTGGTTGAATATTTGTAGGAGGCTGTTGAGATATCTTCTCAACCACTTCCTCCAAGTATGGAATCGGTTGGATCTGAATTCAAATATATATTTACCTATGTATGTGTGTAATAGTGCAGTAATACAATTAAGTCTTTTGTGTAATCACGGATGCTCTCTCAATTTCTGAGTAACTTCCAATTGTGTATTGACTATAGAAAAGTTAACAACATGACTATTAAAAATATATTCTTTTCCCCACAATGATGACTTTTTTTTATCAGGTTGGAGGATACAATATTTTCTCTAAAATAACTTTTTGGTCACGATATCATCGGATTATAATCAAATAGGACCAAATAAATAAAATTTCACTTCAAACTTGATATGAGAATTATGAATTCATAGTGGTACCATTTTCTTTGAAAATATCTCTTTCTACATTTATGTGCTTGATGAATAATGTATTTATCAAGTATATAGACAAATTCATGATTTTTTTTATAGATAATATACCAATCTATTAAAAACCAAAGAGGAACATGAAGAACATTTGAGAATAGTCTTACAGATAGTTAGAGAGCACCAACTTTATGAAAAGTTTAGTAAATGTGAATTTTATCAAGAAAAAATATAATATTTGGGACATGTAATTTCTAGTGAAGGATTCTCAAGTGAAAAGGTCAAGGCCATCTTAGAATGTCTAGTACCAAAGGATCTTTAAGATGTTCGATCTTTCATGGGAAGCACATGTTATTATCATAGATTTATAGAAGGATTTTCCAAGCTTACTTATCGAGTAATTTCATTACGAAAGAAAGGAACCATATTTAAATGGAGATAAAAATGTCAAGAGAGCTTTGAAAAACTAAAACAATCATTAACCATGACACCTATATTTAATATAATAGATCCACATAAAGATTTTGTCTTTTGTACTCATGCATCAAAAGAATGACCATTTGATTTGTTATGAATCATGGAAATTGAAAGACCATTAGAATAGTTATGTGACACATGATATAGAACTAACTACCATAGTGGGTTCCTTAAATATGTGAAAACCCTAATTATTGGGTAGAAAATTAATGTTGAAAGCACATAATATCAATCTGACATAGCTTTTTGATCATCAAAACTTGAATGAAAGAAATGAAAGTTGTTTATATTTATTAGGTGTGTGTGATTTAAAGATAAAACACATTCAGGGAAAATAGAATAAAAACTAGATACACTTAATAGAAAATTAAGGGAAGTTTACAATAGTAATATGCAAATTGGTCTAAAACATAACGTAAAATCAACAACAAAAATGATGTAGTTTATAAAAATTTATGGGAAAAACTATATAATAATGATTCAGATGAATAAAAATCAAATTTTAGATGTAATCACGATGGACTGTATAAGGACATAATTTACGTTCCAAACAATGCATATATGAAAACATTAATATTGGCTTAGGTATATACGAAACCTTAATGAGGTCACCCAAGCTACCAAAAGACTATACTAGCCTTAAAAAAAAGAATATTTTTTTCCCACAATGAAAACTGGATTGGATGAATATCTTGCTAGGTGCCTTGAGTGCCACCAAGCTAGAGTTGAGCACCATCACCCAACTAGATTGTTTCAACCAATACCTATTCTTGAGTGGAGAATGGACGTAATCATCATGGATTTTATTACACATCTTTCTAATACTAAGAAACAAAATTATTCCATTATGGTAGTAGTAGAAAAACTTACTAAAGATGCACACTTCGTTCCAGTGAAATCAACTGATAAGGCGATAAACATTGTAGAAATATTCATGAAAGAAATATCTAGGATGCATGGTATACCAAAGAATACAATTTAATTTAGGGAGACCAAATTCACCTTGAACATTTGGAGGGAGTTTTTCAATGGTTTGGATACTGATGCAAGAGCATTGCTCCACCTCAACAATGCGTCGACGTTCCAGCACATCAAAGTGCATTAAAGGAGGGGAGAGGCACCAACCCTCTTGTTTTTCCCTCATTTTTAAATTTCAAATGTAAAATTAAATGCAATTAAATGTTGTAAGGATGGAAGAGCCAAATCGATGTGTTTGTGAAGGTAGGAGATGATGTCACCTTTAATGGCTCACAGGTTGATGAGATCTAGATCTGATTTGCACTAGATGGACATTGAATGTAACTCAATGTAATTAATGAGAGTTAGGTGAGATGGAGGGAAAGGCTCGAGGAGCCCCTCTTTGTAAAAATATCTTTGTATATGATTTCATTAGAAATCATGTAGAGGAGATGAGCGAGTAGAAAGATCAACATAGGAGTGGAGAGAACACTAAGACTATGTTGTAGTCCAACCTTTGTAAACATTTGTACATACTTTCATATTAATACAAAATGTAGTTTTTCCTACATATGATTCTGTTTGTTTATATGAATGAATGTCATCTGTGTGATTTTAGTATATGTTGTAGATGTATGATAAGTTCCATATGTAGGATTAAGATAGATTCCACTATCTTTGAGAGTTTTTTTAAAACTATTCTGGGTTATTTAGGCTAAGTGCAAGGAGTTCGCGATAGAGTGTTGAAGACTCTGTGAGCCAACACAAGGAGTGTGCATATGAACTCTTTCAATTAAAGGAAAAACGTGCCAGGAAGGCACACCAAGATAGTTTGTAGACTGAAAGAGGAGCCTCAAGGTTACTGAACACCTTGGAGGAGAAACTGTGCAGCAGAGGCACAAAGAGACTGAGTCCCTGAGAACTCTATAGAGATCTTTCAGGTGGGCATTGATTGGGTTCAAGGATGCACAGGTGAAGTCTAATTCAATTTATGAGTAGAGGAGTGTCAAGGAGAAGGCACTCACAGAGTTACTGAACACTCTGTAAGCTCAGCAAGGATTGCCTGAGCACAAGTTTACAATAGGGAGAATATATCCCTTCATGAAAAAAAGGGACAAAGACCTTTCATCTTCAAGCATTTGAAACTCATTGTGAAGTAGATTTGTTGAACACTCTGGAGGAAGACCTGTGCAAAGAGTGCACCAGGCCAACAGTTAGAAGAAGTGTTGAAATTTTGAAATTGTCTCAAGGCTCAGCTAAGTGCGAGGAGTGCGCCATGAATAAAGTAGTTTCACTTTACAAGCTCAAGGGAAGAGTGCAGAACGTGCCAGGAGGGAACCAAAGGGATGAGTCCCTTAGAGATTTGAGCAAGCATAATCTCAGGAAAAAGAGAGACATTTTTCGTCAGATCAACTGCAAGGAGGAGACCTCGACCGTTGAAATTACACCCGAAGAAGTGTGGGGTAGAGAGTACATCATTGGGAGGAGACAGGTTGGTGAGAGATCTAGAGATATGGAAGCTAGAACTTAGGAAGGTTTCCCAAGATAAAAAAAAATCTTTCATGAAGTCATGAAGGGCAGAGAAGATCTAGACTGTCAAATCCAGAAGGACACGTGGCATTACATCAACACTTCATTGATACGCTAATCGAGAGAGACAGAGGTAGGAGAAGCAAAGACTTGTGAAGTCCAAAGTTGCGAGGTAGTCAGGGTCATCCATGAAGGAGGACACTTCGTGAAAGACCTCCTAGTCCAAAGACTTAGAAATTTATAGGTCTCGTGGAGAAGTGTTTTAGAATTTCCCGAAGAACCGTAACCCAAAAAAATTGAGGGTCATAGATATTAGCAAGGAAGGAGGAACGTTGATCCTGTTTTTGTGGTTTTAGAGGATCCTACCTCTGGAAGAATTGACCGCAGCATGAAGTGAAAACACCCAGAGCCAAAGCTCTGAATCTCCCTTTGGATAGGCACCTGATCACAGTCAGAGGTCATATGAAAGGAGAGGGGCCTAGTGGAAGGAGACAATGCCAAGAGCGCTAGAGAAAGGGCCTATGGGTTCGATATGATCTGTGATTTAGGAGAAAAGGGGGCCTGTATAAATTGATTTGGGTTCAAGCATGATCCCTAAGAGTTGATCTGACTCATCATCTTGAACGATCCTAGACCAGGAGGTCGAGCAACCCCTTAGGAGAGAAGGGGAGGGGGTATAGATACTTATTTGAACTTTATTACCAAATACCATACTCAAACCGACGATTAGACTGAAAGGAATAACCAAATCTTAGAGGACATGCTGCAAATGTATGTGATGGACTATCCAACGAAGTGGAAAGAGAATCTCCACTTTGTTTAGTTTGCATACAATAATAGTTTTCAGGCCTCCATAAATATGAGTCCCTTTGAGGTAATGTACAACAGAAAATGGAAAACACCCATTAGCAATGATATCTCAATTGAAAGGATTGTCTTTGGCGCGAATACATTAAAATAAATTGAAATGATTATACAAAAAGAAAAAGAAAATTTGAAAATTTCATAGGACAAACAAAAGAGATTTGCAGATTTGAAAAGAACACATGTAGAATTTAACATTGGACATCATATTTATCATAAATTCAAAACCAAGAACAATTCATTAAAATGGGGAAAAAGTACCAAGTTAGCAACAAGGTTTTGTGGGCCATTTCAAGTGCTCGCTAGGGTAGGGTCAGTGGCCTACCACCTTGCACTTCCAACAAACTTAAAATTTAAGAATGTATTTTATGTTTCATTATTAAATAAGTATTACATGATATAACTCATATTGTAAATTGGAATGTGATTCACGTGGAACTTAAAGGTAAGTTTCAGGTGGAGCCACTATTTATTCTCGACAGGAATGAAATTATGATGTTATGGAACTGAGCCATCTCTTAGGTTAAAGTGAAATGGAAGAAATTTATCACTAGGATACTACTTGGGAGATGGAGGAAGCCATGAGAAATATATACCTATGATTGTTTTGGATCTGATATGCTCATATTGAAACACTGAGGATGGTGTTTAATTCAAGGGGGGGAGGATATAATGCCCCTAAGTTTACAAATTTAAATTTTTTTATTTCTTGTTAGTTTATGTCAAAATTTATATTGTGTAATTTATTGGAAAAGACCTATTTGGGACTATGTCATCATAAACATTTATGAGGAATATTTTTGTAATTTTTTTTTTTTTTAAGATTTAATTAACAAGAGACAAACTCATTATGAAATCCAGTTACAAAGAGTAAATCATTATTCCATGGGTGAGTGAAAAGGATAAAAACCACCATAATTTATTATTATCCATGAGACAACTAGAACCCTACTCCCAAAGGTGTGGAATTTGAGGGAACAATCTAGGACAAAAGAATGCTGAGAATATTCCCTAGGGTTAGGGATGAGGCGAAATTTAAAAGACCTAAGCATGCTATTAATGAAAATTATGTTATGAGGTTGGATGTTGTTGAGTACCTTTGAGGAAAAAGGGTTGACGGTTCAGGGAAGAACCAAACTCAAATAATTCTAGTAATGGATATACATCTTTAAGTCCTTGTGGAATAATGAATGAGGCTTGGGGGTGACAAGGACAAGTAACTTTGGTTTTTCGTGTATATGGTTGGGAGGAACTATTTCCCTATTGAGTTTGTCTCCCACTTATTAAAGTAGGCTCATACATGTTCTCCATCTTTATTTGTATTTGTCTACTGATGGATGAAAAGTATATACAATACAAAATAATTTTCAAAGTTGTTGTATTGATTATAACCATATTTATATATGTGTGTGTGTGTGTTCCATTTTTTATTTAACTATTAGTAGCAGGAAAAAAGATGAAGATGCATGTAGAATTCTAATTATAGTTGTTTATTTATTTATGGGAGCATCAAGAAACAAGTAGTGAAATATGTAGAATGTTGTATTCACAAAGAAACATATTACTAATATATTGTTGGTAAAAGAGAAAGAAATATATCTACTTACTTTTTTTTTTCAAAAAGATTATTTGTTCATAAAAATAGAATTTTTCTTTGTTAAGAACCTAAAGAACCTTGTTTGCAAAAGCGACATTGTAAACTATTGCATGTGTAATAACAAAGTTATTAACCCCAAAACTAGACTAGAAACAAATGTGTGCTCGTAGAACTAGTAATCATAAACTATTTCACTACAAGAATATTGTGCAGATAGCGTTGGTGTATACGATTAAAGAAATACACATCGTTTGATAGAAAGTGATTATGCATTATAAATTGAAGTGTAAATTCAAATAAGTAACATGAAAATTAACCTAATTAATGTTTATGGAAAGCCAGGTGATGCAGAAGAATCATAAGCAACCCAACAAAGCAATCACAAATACGACTGACAGTTGGAAATGCACCACCGCACATTTTGAGAACATTTTGAATTTAAATGAAGGAAAATTAATGTAATAGATTAGGGGGATGTATTTTCATTTATATTTTGGATATTGTAAAAAGATATTGAGTGTTTCTCTCATCTGTTGGATATGAAATAATTTATTGTATTAAATGTAAAGTAGTTGTAGCTTTTAATTCTGGATTAGATAGCTAGAGCTGTAAGAGGGAAAAGTCTAGAAAGATCCCTCGTTATTGTATTGGGGTCAGTTATTCTCAACTGTAAGCTGTAGAGCAAGAGAATAGTGGAGCAAAAGAACAAATATTGTAGAAATTCTATAAGAAGATAGATGTTTCTATTGAACACATGTACATATGCACTTGGATTAATATAAATAAGATTTGATCAAATTTCATGGTGTTTTTTTATGCATTCCGTTTACATCTTTAAATGGTATGTTGGCAGTTTACTTATGTTCTCTGTCATCCATGTATTTTCAATTCTATTTGTGTATATGCTCATGATTTCATGATTGAATGTATCAAGTCTGTGATAAGAGAAGTATAAGTTTCAATTGTTTCTCTTCTAGAGAAATCCTGCAAGGAATGCAAAGAGAGTCTGCAAGGAGTGCGTTCATGATGTTTTGAGTTTCATCTCAGAAAATCTCAGGAGGGATACCATTGTTCTCATACCATTATAAGTTCAGGTGAAGCACAAGAGCCATGCAAGGTGTGCACAGGTGGGTGGAATTATTAGACTCTTTCCATGCGAGGAGAGAGGTTGGAGAAATGTTGTTGCAGGGACGTTCACAGAGTTGGAGATTGTAAATAACTAGAGGTTATTGTGAATTCCTCAAGGAGTGCGTGCAAGAATCCTTTTGAAACCTTGAACCCGTAGCAAAAACGATCAGAAGGGATCGAACCTTCAAAGAATTCAGAGGGAGGGATGAGGTCTGAAATTTCATCGTCAAAGTTAAGTTCAGAAGGGTTGACGCCAGAGTGTTTGGCGAAGGATTCTTTAAGAAGTTTGAACGGATGGTTGAAATTATCATAGGTAGAATCACCAAAGTTCCACTAGCCATTAGATGTAGTATATCAAAAAAAGGGTTAAGATCAAGTGTTTTCATCACTCACAAGCTCAGGAGGAGTAGTGGGCATTGGATCCGGATCAATGAGGGTCATTGATCGCATGCTTGAATTCGCCATTTTGGAAGTTGGGGCATGGAGGACATTGTGAGTCTCAGTCGAGAGTTGCGAACTCTCGATTCATGAAGTCCTGATAGGATCAAGACCATCAGATCACGGGAAGCCCAAAGTCATCGATTGTAATGAGGAACCATCGTGATTTCGGCTATCGGTGAAAGGTGTTGTTGCATTACAAATTGTTGATATGCGAAATCCTGAATTGTCGAAGGATTTCACCCAGGACAGAGTTGGGGTCACATCAAGGAAATGTCAAAAGGGAGGAGCGAGAGACCCATTAGCCTTTTCAGGTTTTTGGGGATTGAAGGAGCTAGGGGAACTCAGATCAGGAATCATGAACTTGTGAAACCCGATATGCTTTTTCGAGAAAAGGTTGTGGTAACATCAGTTGATCATGTGGACAAGAGTGGAGCCTTGTACTAGTGCATATAGGAATGAATCTGAAGAAGGACCTGTGGATAAACACTTATGTGTTTGAACATTCATGGAGGGAATTGAAGAGTCCATAAGACTCGAAAGGGGAGATTAAGAATGATCCCTAGATTGGGAGGTCATGTAGAAACTGTTGAGGTAGGAGTGTTGTGTTAGGTGGTATCAGAGCCTATCCCAACACAAATATTTGTTTTATGTAAGTAGGATAGGACAGAAGGCAAGTTGTGATTCAAATTCTGCATGGAACAGATTTGAAACAATGCTGTCGAGAAGACGTCAAGACAGGCCAATGCCTGATATAGCTATGGAAAGGGAAATGAGAGAACATCGTGCTCGATTAGATGCTATGTAGATAGCATAAAGACAGACAATTGATGTTGGAGATGTTAGTGAAGATGAAAGTGAAAATGAGGCCAGAGCGGAATAAGAAGCTGCAGTCGAAGATGTTGTAGAAGAACATCTATTCAAAGTTGTTGCAAGAATAGGTGCCAGGGAAAAGATATACATTTCGATGTATGAAGGCAACTTAGAAGTTGAGGAGATACTAGATTGGTTTAGATATCTAGACATATACTTCGACTATGAAGATATCGAAGAGGATAAGAAATTCAAACATGTTGTCACTAGACTTAAAGGACATGAAGCACTTTGGTGGGATGAAATGAAGGCTGACAGGCATTGCAAAGAAAAGAAAAAAATCAAAATTTGGGATTGAATGGTCGCCAAGATGAAATCCAAGTTTATACCCAGATATTACCAGATTAATCTATTTTGAAGAATGCAGAAGTTGAGATAGAAAGAGATGACAATGAAAGAATACACTGAAGAGTTCTACAGGATAAACATTAGAACAAGTCATCATGAGAGTGATGATGAAAAGGTCGCCAGATACATGAATGGTCTCATATATGACATTCAAGATGAGATGAGCATGGTGACGATTAGAAATGTGGAAGATGCTTATCAGATTGCTCTGAAGGATAAAGAGAAGTTAGCCCGAAAGAAAAGTCAAAGAGGCACAGGTAGAAGTCAGAACAGAGGCAAAGAAATTGCCCAAGACATAATACAGAAGCGTAAGGAGGAATAAAATAAACTTCATACTCACCCAAAAAGAGGAGGAAGTTCAGAGGGAAGACAATATGCTGACATAAATACTTTTCCGCGATCCAAAGGAATAGGAAGAGGCAAAGGAGGTGAGATAATTTTTTTTTTCTGTGGAAAGGTCAGACATAAGTCTTATGAATGTCCTGATAGAAAAATAAATGGAGGAGGTGAAGCTCACATTTCATAAGAGCAAAGGACAAATGTTGAGGCAGAAGATGCAGAAGGTGGGAGATCCTTAGTGATGAGGAAAATTCTCTTAAAGCCAAAGAAGGAAATAGAGAATCCAGTCCAAAGAAACAATTTGTTTAGAATTTCTTGCAAGACCAAGGATAACATATGAAAGGTAATTGTGGACAGTGGAAGTACAGATAATCTAGTATCCACAGAAATGGTGGAGAAGATAGAATTGGAAATAGTTTCACATCTGAACCTATACAAAGCCTCGTGGTTGCAAAAGGGACATCAGGTAACAGTCACTAAACAATGTTTAGTTGAATTTAAGATAGGGGGTTACAGAGATGAAATCTTATGTGATGTTATACCCATAGATGGATGTCACCCTTTTTCGGGTAGACCATTGCAATATGACATAAATGTTGTTCATGATGGGAGAAAGAACACGTACACCTTAGAGAAGAATGGTAGAATGCATATGTTGCTTCCAATTGAAGATAAAAAGGTGAAAGAAGAAGCAAGCAATACTATACTTCTCATGAGTGGGAAGGAACTTTTGGAGGAAGTAAGAAAATAAGAAGAAATGCACTTTTCCATGGTGAGGAAACCTATAGTCATCTTGACCAGTACCAATATAGATGATCTACTGGAGGAAATTCAAAAACTGTTGGAGAGTTTCGCTGATATCGTGGAGAATGATTTACCTTGTTCGTTGCCACCCATCAGGAGTATAAGCCATCACATTGACCTTATACCAGGAGTAAGTTTACCAAACAAAGCATCGTATAGATTGACACCGCAGGAGAATGAAGAGGTTAATAAGAAAGTCTGGGATTTGATGGACAAAGGAAAGGCTAGAGAAAAATTGAGTCCATGCACTGTTCCAATAGTTCTAAGTCCAAAAAGGGATGGTGGATGGAGAATGTGTACCGACTCAAGGGCTATAAACGAAATCACCATCAGGTACATATTTCCTTTACCTAGGATGGGTGACTTGATGGATTGCTTGAGTTGGGCCAAGTATTTTTCAAAAATTGATTTGAAGAGTGGGTATCATTAGATTCGAATGAGATAAAGTGATGAATGGAAGACAACATTCAAGACAAATGAAGGGATGTATGGATGGCTTGTCATGCCATTTGGCTTGACGAATGCACCCAATACTTTTATGAGGTTGATGAATGAAGTCTTGAAGGATTTCATTGGAAAGTTTGTGATCGTGTATATTGATGATATACTCATCTTCAGCAAGACTGAGGAAGGATATATGAGACACTTAACTCTAGTGATGAGGAGGTTGCAACAAGAGAAGTTGCTAATAAATTTGAAGAAGTCATCTTTCATGAAGAAAGAACTCATTTATTTGGGGTTTGTGATCTCTTCAAATGAGTTGAAGATCGATCCTAAGAAAGTAAAAGCAATCAAAGAATGGACATCATCAAAGAACACCTTTGAAGTCAAGAGCTTCCATGGATTAACCAGTTTTTACTAGAAATTCATAAGAAATTTTAGTGGAATTTCTGCACCAATGATGGACACTGTCAAGAAAAAACATAAATCTTTTCATTAGATAGAGGAAGCAAAGAAATTTTTTAAGTTGTTGAAGGAGAAGATAACTGAACAACCATTTCTGGTTTTGCCATATTTCAGTAAGACATTCCATGTCAAATGTGATGCAAGTGGATTTGCGATTGGAGCAGTCTTGATTCAAGACAATAGACCGATTGCATACTTTAGTGAGAGGATGAATGATGCCAAAGTGAAATATTCCACGTATGATAAAGAATTTTACGCAATCATACAAAAATTAAAGAAATGGAGGAACTACTTGATTCTGAAAGAGTTTGTCTTGTATAGATACAACCATGATTTACAATTCATAACTCGATAAAAGAAGTTAAATCAGAAACATGCGAAATGGGTTGAATATATGCATATTTTTAGTTTTTCCATAAAGAACATTTCTGGAACTGCTAACAAGGTTGTTGATGCATTGAGTAGGAAATGTTTGATTCTGCAGGAGTTTCGTGTGAAGACCTTAGGTTTTGATAGCCTTAAGGATATGTACAAAGATGATCCATATTTTAAAGATTCTTACGAAGCATGTGAGAATTCTATTTTCAGAGATAGAAGCCAATGGATAGAGTATTTGGTTCAGGATGGATTGTTATTCAAAGGAAATCGGTTGTGTATACTGAAGAGTTCCATGAGAGAGAATCTTCTGAAGGAAAAACATAGTGGGGGATTGACTGGACATTTTGGCCATGACAAAATGTTTGCCCAACTGAAAAACTTATATTATTGGCTAGCGATGAGGATGAATGTCAATAAATTCATGAACATATGCAAAATTTGACAGCAAGCAAAGTGGAAAAGACATAATACAGGGTTGTATCAACCATTTCTAGTACCAGAAACGTCCTGGGATGCAGTAAGCATGGATTTTGTGTTAGGACTGCCAAGGACACAGATGGGTTGTGATTCCATATTCGTGGTAGTCGACAAGTTCTCTAAAATGGAACATTTCATTCCATGTCAGAAAACCAATGATGCAACTCACATTGCAAACTTGTTTTCCAAAGAAGTTGTTAGACTTCATGGGTTAACCAAGAGTATTGTTTCAGACAAGGATACCAAATTTGTTGGTCATTTTTGGAGGACGCTATGGAAGAAGATGGGAACATATTTTTCTTTTAGCTGAGCATATCACCCTTAGACGGATGGACAAACTAAGGTGGTAAACTAAAGTCTGGGAGATTTATTAAGGATTTTAGTAGTTGAACATCACAGTCAATGGGATCAGATTCTACCACAAGCAAAATTTGCATATAACGATTCACCTAATAGAAGCATAGGACATATCCCATTCCAGATAATGTATGGGATGAAACTGAGAGGAGTATTTGAATTAAGAGACTTAGGGTAGAGTGAATTCAAAAGTGTTGGAGCAAAGGATTTTGCACTAGAGATGCAAGAGATTTATGACAAGATTAAGGAGCGGTTAAAGAATTCTAACCTGGAGTATAAGCACAGAGCAGATCAACACAGGAGAGAATTTCAATTCAAAATGAGAGATTTGGTCTTAGCTCACCCAAGGAAAGAAATATTCCCAAGGGGAACGTATAATAAGATGAAGATGAAGAAGATAGGGTCGTCTAAGATTTTGAGGAAATTTGAGGCTAATGCTTATGAAATAGAATTACTAGATGGGGTAGGAATATCGCCCATATTCAACATAGCAGATCTGTATCCTTATAGACCAGATGAAGTGGGAGAAAAGAGCCAAAAATAAATTCAATGGGTTAAGCACATGCCTGTAGCTGAAATGATGCATATGGAAAAGATAATTGACAAGAGAGTTGAGAAGAAGACCTGAAGAAAGGAATATTTTGAGTATTTGATAAATATGAAAGGACACCCGATTGAGGATGCTAGTTCAGAAAGTGAAGCAGAGATGCAGAAACATGGACAGACGGTGCAACAACTCATGAACAAGAGTTCATGAATTTTTCATCCAAGGGAGTATGATGCAGGAGCATCCTAAGCAAGCCAACAAAGCAAGCACGAATGTGAATGACAGCTGGAAATGCACTAGCGCACATTTTGAGAACATTTTGAATTTAAATGAAGGAACATCAATGTAATAGATAGGGGGATGCATTTTCATTTATATTTTGGAGATTGTAAATAGATCTTGAGAGTTTCTCTCATCTGTCTGATATGAAGGCATTTATTGCATTAAATGTAAAGTAGTTGTAGCTTTTAATTCCATATTAGATAGCTAGAGATGTAAGAGGGAAAATTCTAGAAATCTCCCTCGTAGGTATTCTATTGGGGTCAATTATTCTCAATTGTAAGATGTAGAGCAAGAGAATAGGGGAGGAGATGAACAGAGACTGTAGACATTCTATAAGAAAATAGTCGTTTCTATTGAACCCATGTACAGATGCACTTGGATTAATATAAAGAAGATTTGATCCAATTTCATGGCGTTTTTTTATGCATTTCATTTACATCTTTAAATGGTATGTTTGCAGTTTTCTTATGTTCTCTGTCATGCATGTATTTTCAATGCTATGTGCGTATATGCTCATGATTTCATGATTGAATGTATGAATTTTGTGAGAAGAGAAGTATAAGTTTCAATTGTTTCTTTTCGTGAGAAATCCTGGAAGGAGTGCAGTGAGAGTCTGCAAGCAGTGCATTGATGAGGTTATGAGTTTCATCTCAGAAAAGATCAGGAGGGATACCATTGTTCTCATACCAGTAGGAGTCCATGTGAAGCACAAGAGTCGTGTAAGGTGTGCACATGCAGGTGGAAGTATTAGACTCTTTCCAAGAAAGGAGTGAGGTTGAAGAATTGTTTTTGCAGGGAAGTGCACAGAGTTGGAGACTTTAAATAATGAGAGGTTATTGTAAATGCTGCAAGGAGTGCGTGCAAGAATCCTTTTGAAACTTTGAACCCGTACCAGAAAATCTCAGAAGGGATAGAACCTCCAAGAATTCAGAGGGAGGGATGAGGTCTGAAATTGCCTCGTCACAGTTAAGTTCAGAAGGGTTGACGCCAGAGTGTTTGGCAAAGGAGTCTTTGAAAATTCCGAATGGACGGTCAAAATTCTCATAGGGAGAATCACCGAAGTTCCACGAGCTGTTGGATCTAGTAGATCAATAGAAGGGTTAAGATTGAGTGTTTTCAGCACTCACAAGATTAGGAGGAGTAGTGGTCATTGGATTTGGATCAACGAGGGTCGTTGATCGCGTGCTTGAATTCTACATTTCGGATGTCGGGGCGTGGAGTACGTTGTGACTCAGAGTCAAGAGTTGTGAATTTCCGATTCACAAAGTCCCAATAGAATCATGACCATCGGGAAGCCCAGAGTCATCAATCGTGACGAGGAAGCATCATGATTTCATCTATCGATGAAAGGTGTTGTTTCATTACAAATCTTACATGAAATCTTGAATTTTCGAAGGATTTTGCCCAGAGTTGGGGTCACATCAAGGAAAAGTCAAAAGGGAGGAGTCAGAGACACGTTAGCCTTTTCAGGGTTTGTGGGATTGAAGGAGCCAGGGGAACTCACATCAGAAATCACGAAGTTGCGAAACCCGATATACTTTTTCAGGAAAAGGTTGTGGTCGCATCAGTTGATCACGTGGACAAGGGTGACTCCGAAGAAGGACCCGTGGATAAACACTTATGTGTTTGAAGATTCCTGCAGGGAATTGAAGAGTCAATCAAACTCGAAAGGGGAGATTAAGAACGGTCCTTAGACCGAGAGGTCATGTAGAACCTGCTGAAGTAGGGGTGTTGCAAGGAAATGAAACTAAGGTTTATATATAGTCTATCTCGTGAGAGATTCAAACTATAGGAATAAGATAAAGGTTCGATATATAGAAGAGAATGATAATTACAACATCGTCCTAAAACCCTAGATGGGAGAATTACTATTGTCATTTTTATACATTGATATTTTTAAAGACAAATTTAACACCGTGGATAAACTATTCTAGTGTCTAATGTTGAATTAATTTCTTATTCAAACCTTAAAGCTTCATAAAGATGACCGCCTTAGCACTACAATGACTTGATTCTCTTAGCATCATCTTTAAAGAAAATGACCAATTAATTTCTTATTCAGACCTTAAAGCTTCATAACGATGACCACCTTAGCACTACAATGACTTGATTCTCTTAGCATCATCTTTAAAGAAAATGACCAAAACCTATTAGAAACACAAACATCTCAAACTCGATAAGTACGTCGGGGTACCTAGTTATTTTGTTTGTCAAAACAAAAGAGTCCATGCTCCGAAGGGAGTCATCTACCCTATAATCAAACCATACACAAAGTTTAGAAATTTATGAAGAGAGAGTAATGTTACAAGTGGAAAATTGGAGGTTATGATATCATAAACAAATATCTTTTACCTTGGTAATAAAATGGGAGAGAAACATATGGTTCACTTTTGGATATGCCATTTGACCCAGCCTTTGAAATTTCCCATTCTTTATCTGTAGAAGATACGTTTTTAAACCCTATTCCGAGAGGAAGTAGAGAATAATTGTCTAAACACTCCAACAAACAAACCAAAAACCCGAATAGGTGACGGGTAGTAGTCACGAGTTTCAATGTTGTAACTAAGACTCATAGCGCCAAGATGTGCCTTCCCATAATATCTCCTAGAGGATTTCCTGGAACCTTGAATGAACTTTAACCATAGCTTAAACAATGACAAGTGGGTTATCATGCTTGTGCTAACGTGTCATAGTTAATACTTGAGGTGATGTGGATACCTACACTATCAATTGGCAACTGTAGGTAATTAAAACTCTATGAAGTGACTACAATATATAGGGCTATGGGTATATAATAAAATTACTAGGAGTGGATCAAGAGCCTTAGAAATGTTATGCGGTTATGAAGAGTGGATTCGTGGATCCATTCCACTTTTACCCCGTGACATAATAGTAACAAAGAAAATATTTAACAAAAAAAACATTGATCATAAATGAAGAGTGTTGGAGCCATTATTAACGATGATATATATATATAAATAAAGTTTGCTTATATATTTGGTTACAATAAACATTACATGACCATCACATTGTGATAAAACGATTTTTGTCATTAAAGAATCCATCATATGACATAGAATTTAAATAATGACAAAGAGATACATAAATAGAAATGAACTACATGTTAATGTATTTGTAAGTGACCATCATATCTATTGGGCTAAATATATGTGCTATTAATTCTCAACATTAAATTATCAACCAAATCTAGTAAGCTTTGAGGTGGAAGCACAACTATTGGAGTTTAGTCTCTTAATCTAACCTAATGCCAAAAACTACACATTAATGCAATAAATGAAACAAACAATAAATTCAATAAATTCAATTGACATAAAACAAAATAACACCTTAGGTAAATGCCCATTTAATGAGTTAGACATTTAATGTTTTCTTTGGAGATTGGAACTAATGAAAATTAAGGTGCAAGAAATGAGATGAAAGCAAAGTGCACGAAATAAAACCAAATGCAAGGATTAAAGTGTGGGAAATAGAATGAGATTTGAACTAGTGCAAGGATTAAAGTGTGAGAAATAGAACGAGATTTGAACTATGGAAGAATTAAGTTAAAAAAAAAAAAAAAAAACAATGCAAAAACAAGAATTAAAAAGAAAATCAAAACAATAAATAAAATCAAGATTTAAATTCAGATGTTGTTCCTCAAGTGAGTACACAAAACGTAAGGAAACAAGGATTGGAAGACAATGGAGAATAAAGAACAATGAATATATAACTTATGACAAATACTTAGTTAAAAACACACTGAAGAGGAAATTATGCTTATTTGTGTTTAGCTATTAAAGGGGCTATGTAAATAATAATATACCTTAAAACCATCAAGTATTTTAAAAGCATAAAACCATGAGAGAAAGAAAAAGTAAAATTGAAATGATATGAAGAGTTTTCTTTCCCACCTCTATTTAAATGATTATTTTAAAAACATAAATCCACACAAGGAAATAATGAAGTGAGATGAATTAACTCTGCAATTAGTATTATATGAATTCAAATTTGGTTGGACACAATGATTGTCATAAGTTAAGTGTTTTATTGATGGACGAGTGCATATGGAATGAAAGTGAATTATCTTTATAATCAGTAAAGCATACAAATAGTTTTAATTAATGAGAAATGATGTGATTTGAGAACCAATTGGTGAAGGTAAGAGAAGAAATATGTTTTGTATATCTTTTTTATGAATAAAAAGAAATAATACATAATACTTAACATATATAAATGATTCTATGTTCTTAATTATGTATAAAATTTGCTTAATAATGGTGAGAACGATTGAATGAAGGAAACTTAACCAAAGGAACAATTAACTATGAGTTTATTTTTATGAATCTAATGTAAGAGAACAAATTTAAATCATAAAATGCAAATAACATAAAAAATGCTACATTTACAATCTAATTTATATAGCAAAAGGAAAGAAGCAGGATAGAATGAGGGGCCCTTCCCACACTAGTTAACCCTACTTGAAGACAATCAGATCAAGCCAAGGAGATGCACAATGGATCTATAACAATTAACTTTTCATTGGGTCATGGAACTCTCTTTTTAAATGGTTGTCAACTCCTTAAAGATTTCTCACAATAATAAATATCCCTACTTACAAAAAACTTCATGATGATAATGACTACCCTTCTCAGCCCTATAAGGCTTTTTTTTATACATGAAATCCATGGAGGAATGGATAAAACCAAATTCCCAAACTGAGAAAACACTTTTCACAATTTTAGGATAAATGTAAAAAAATATGGGTTTTTCTGCAATTTGGGAAAATTCGAGTTGAAGATCCATCCATAACTCTTAAGAAGTTTGGAATTTTGAAAAATTTCTCACGCTATATTCAATTTTCCATATTCAAGACAAAATCTATATCATAGAATTTCTAGATCTGATACCATATGCACGAAAATCGAGGCAAAGGTTGGCATTTTGAGATTTTTACTAATTTTTGCAGAATCATTCCACCTGAGTTGGAGGTTCACATGTGAGATATGGGTGAATTATGACTCATTTTTCTGCATGTCTACATCTCTCTAGAAAAAACTTGTGTCATCAATTTTCCTCTAGAATAATTTCAAATTTTTGAACTATATCTGATACCAGATGCCGGTACAGGATGAGCACAACTGACAAATAAACATTGGTACCATATGATTCCAGGTACCAAGTGCATGTATCAGATGAATATAGAACCTTCTAGTACCGAATTACTATAGGTAACAAGATGAGTGTAACGAACTGCCTTGTTACGACAACCATTCTAGAGATAGGTGCAATTTTTTTTTTTTGAAGTGTGTATGTGCGTAAGTACGAGGAGGTAGGAGTAACAGACACACTTGACTCTTTGTCGCCACCCGACGACGAATACAATGCAACCGGGATGAACATAAGAATATGACCGGGACGCACGATACGTAACCACGGGCATAAATGATGATCACATGACAAGCAAAGCTAAGCCTTGACCTCGCCCATCCTACCGCAGGTTAGGACCCCCAAGACCACATAATCAACGCTCAAGCTCGGTTTCACATCGTCTTTAACCATTTAAAGGTCTGGTGATTGTTAGGAACATGGAGGTCTCTACATCCCGCTCGACACAATAGACCAAGCGACCTGACACGGTCCAAGTACAACATCCATAAGAAGAACAACAGCACTCCTTACGAAGGACGAGTGACCCGAAGGAGACTCGGAATAGCGAACACAATTTCAACATTAATCACACGAACAACCACCCTAAAATACTAACCTGGGTAAAGTAGGTTCGTAAGTCCGGGTAGCCATACTTATTACTCAAACAAAAGACATAAACAATATTCAAGATAACAATCACCAAGGTTCACTGACCTGACGGACAAAGATCCATTTGGACTATTTCCTTTTTAACACAAAAAGGGAGGGCTTTGAGTATTACTATTTAGGCGTGAAACCAAGTAGTGCGTTCACCGCAGACTCTTGTATATCCCGAGGTTAAAACAAAGAGAAAGCTTCAAATGGAAGACACTAAGGACACAGACACAAAGGAATTATTAACAAGCGAGCAGTCGAGAGAGAGAGATGTTCTCCTACCAAACACAAGTGTGAAATGCCTTCTTACAATAGTTGCCCACCTGAAGGTATCAATCATGAACCTTTGTAGATGATCTATATAAGGATGCAAGATGTAAGTTGAATCAAGTGATTAAAACAAGGTAGATACTCTATATGAGAATGCAACCCATAGAGTTGACTCGAGGTAATTGAAATCAAAATACTATAATATTGGTAAGGGACTTTATAAATCTTCCCATAGTTATACTCATCTTTGTATTGTTTTCACGAAGCATGGTAATGCAGACGGATGACCATTAAGATATACTACTAATATATTCTTCCTCCCTAAATAAAATTATCATTTATATTGACCATGAATAAGCCATCCTATTTAAATGACATGATATAACAAATACCATAATTAAATAACATTATTTAAAACCTTTGTTTTATAAGGAACCTCATGTAAAAGACAGTTAATTATCACATCTAAATATCCACCTTAAAGGTACAATGTGACATCCTAATTAATTTTATAGTCAATGTATAATAACATAACCATGATAATTATAAGTTAATCTAATACATCAATAACAAGTAACTTCATAAGGAAAATTACAATGCTATCTACTAACACCATGGCCTTTCTTTTTAACAATATATTACCAAGATATTAACAACAATTAACTATACATTTGACAACATATTAACAAATTTAACCGTGCTTAACATTTTAATAATAACCTCATAATAAGGGCAACAACACGTGGTAAATCACAACATACCCCATATTAAAATAGCATCATAAAAGTCCATTTTAAATACCATGAAAATTATCGAAATTTTAATATCAAAAACCATTCGATGTCCATTTAACTTTACGTCCATATAAGTTTTGTTATATTATATTCGGTGTCCATATGAATTTATTACTATATTCGACATCCATATATTTTATATTTAAATTACGTCCCTGTAAGGAACCTCCTGTGTCTAAACTGCGCCAGATTTTGAGAATCCCAATATGACCTCATATAGTACACGCAACTTATGACAGCAACGATAATTAAAATCCATGTGTGAAATATAGACAGATTTAAAGGAACGTTGTACAAAGATTATCCCCATATCCATTAATCCTAATCTAACCATTCAACATTTATATTGCCATTTTTCCATAAATAAATAAAAATGTATAAAACCTCAATAGTATTCGAATCTGACATCATAAGTATAAAACTTCCTATTCATATGACAACGTAACATTGTAATTAAAATGACACACATATAACACATCAATGTTAAACATGACAACGCTAAAATAGCAGTAAATTAAAAATCATCATATTTCTAAATAACAAATGTTATTATTATGATCGGGACAACTAGCGGTCATAACTATGAGGAGGTGAAGCTGACTAGAAGTAAATCAAAGGTGCTTGCATGCAATAGAAAGGAATCCTGAAATCTTATGGCCCGTGGTGTGACATCATTACCTATGACCAACGGGTTCCCCACTAAAAGCGCCCTAGCGCTGTCCCATTAATACCCAAGCAACGTTGGAGTATGATATAGATTTCTGGATTCTTACGATTCAAGGATTAACTAAGGCGGTCACCTCAGAAATTAGGTAGTGCATACAACCCAATTAATTTGTTGTAAGGTTATTGAAAAACTTCCTGTCATCAATGCATACGGGTCTTTGGCGTGGGCACTCATTTTAAAATGCCACGGAAAGGGTAGAAACAGTCGACATCTACGGGGTTGACCGTTTTTCAACAACACTGGACTCCGGGTGGAAGTGATAGAAAACAAGCTATCCACGCACAAAACAAATTCTGAGAAGGGATGACGTTACTGTTGAAGGATACACCCGGGAAAAAGGGGATTGAAGAGGTTAAGGCATGTGGGTAAAGTTCCCTATTTCGCACTAGATTATGACACCTACACGTAGAGAATACCACAACACCCCAAATGCAAGTTGGTGCGCACGATTCTGCGTGGGTACCATCTGTGGTTGTGCATGTAAAAAGCCGCCATCACTGAGGCGCGGACAGGCTGAAGAAGACTGTCACAAGCCACACCCAAAGAAAATCGTAAAAATTATTATCATAGCCACTGCACAACACGAATACCAGCGGGAGGGTTCGAGCAGCTAACACCGCAAAACTGCCCCAGGGCGAGAAAAGTAACAGTAAACTCCCATCAAGTGCATCGGTTAAGGAATCAGTTGAGGATCGAAACAATCGTCGGATAAATGCCAATGAAAATTGCGAAAGGGAACTAACAATCCCAAGGCGGTGGGCAGAAATTCCCAGGAGATTAAGAACACAGGTTAATAGAGAAGGAATCATTCTAAAGGTTAAATTGTGCTGAATCAATCATTCACTAAAATAACTTTGTTTACAAATCGTTGATCAATCAATTAGGAACAAGCTGTGTAGAAATAAGAGGATCAAAGGCTGTCATGCCCATTTGGCGTCTCTGAGGGATAGGGTCAGTCATTTAGTTGTCTAGCAAGTGGAATTCGCTGGCAAAATAAAAAAAAAGACCATCTAAAATTGCTCACAAAAAGCATGTTGTATGCGAGTAAGGGGTGAAATTCAGTTCAGCAAGGTTATATTAGTAGACTAATGGTTCCATTTGGAGAACATGGTGGATTACTATCACTTAGGGTAAAGCATTGAGGGGTTTGAGAATACATGTCATAGGAACTTTAGGAGGAATAAAGCGGCTGACCACTTAGAGGAATAAATGCTCATGCATAACCCAACTATGGATGGAAATGCGAGAGCGACCGGTAAGACTGCTAGAAGAAATTTTTTCCCAAGGTAATAAAGATAAATGAATTGACGAAGTATTGTAGAGATAACAATTTTCCCTTTTTCTTTTTTCAACAAGCATTAACAAGACGAATGTGAACAATTGGCGTAATCATTTCTAACAATTTAGCGAATTTAAAACATACCTTAGCCCTTTCGCTTAGAAGGTAATAAACCATAGCATCCGCTCCTCGCCCTTCTTGCTTACCAACATTGACGCTCAGAATTTACCTCCAATGGCGCGAGGGGTGCTCGCTTCAAGCCCCAGGCAGCAAGGGGCCACACACAAGAACGAGTTAACACTACGTATATCTGGCCTCCACTGGTAGAATTACCACTCTGGTGAGATACCCAACTCCTGCAAGAAAATCCGTCAAACCACAATTAGCGTTAAGCTCAAATGGTTCAAATCCTTCTTCCTTCCTTTCCCTTTCTTTTATAGCAAAATGAGACCCACCCTGCTCACGATTATTAATTAATTAATATTTATGACAAAACCTCTAAGCAATCCCCGTAGATCAAGAGTGTCTCTCATCCTAGGGTTCTCCAATAATGAATTTATGTTTGATAAATAAAAGTCTAAATTCCCTCACACCCCAAAATGGCTCCTTAAATTTCTCCTAGGGTTCCTATATTCCCTCACCTTGCTTTTATTCTCTTTCCCTAAAATGATGTTTCTCAAATTTAGTAATTACTTAAATGATGATTCTTTTTTTTTTTTTTTTTTTTTTTTTTTTTTTTTTTTTTTTTTTTTTTTTTTTTTTATTTTTTCCATATTTTTATTTTATATTATTTATTTATTTTTCTTCTTCTATTCCTCTCTTCCCATTTTATTTATTATTAAATATATATATATATATATTTTTTGTTCATCCCCCATTTGATAAAAGCTTTCTTGATGTCTTTTCAATGGCCCATATAGACAAACATTTTTATTTTTATTATTTGTTATTTATTTATTTATTTAAAATCCTAGTTTTTTTTTTTTATACTCCCTCTTTAAAAATTTAAGTCTCCATTATATATAATTTAAACGCAACAGGTTTTACTTGAATTAACTCCCTCAACTTTTACCCCCACTACCTTTTTAGAAGACTTTTACTGAATTACTCCTAGGTGGGTGTTGGTTTATGCCCTAGGTTCACTTTTGGAGGATCTTTTCTTAGGGCTAATCAAATTTATCTTAGAGATGTTTTAATCTAGGTTTGATTGAACGGGGAGACAATTTAATTAGAGAGTGCGTTTAAGAATTATCATGTGCTAAGGTCTCAAGGTCATCTAGGCGGTCTCATCATCATTCTCAAGCGGCGTGCCGGAATGCTCATTGCTCCAAGGGTGCCACTTTCATGTAGTCATGTTCCATTACGCAACATGCCATTCAAGACACACTAAGTGCTCCAAGGGTTCCACTTGTCTCTTTTGTTTCTTTTGCGCAGCGTGCCCTTGAGGATGCACGTGCTCCAAGGGTGCCACTTCGGCTTGGCCAGTTAGTGAACTCTATAACCCACAGGTCATCGCCATGGGCAGATCTTGTGGGAGACTAGGGGCTCTAATGAATAAGGCCCCCGACTTATTGTGTGCCCTTTAGAATTCTTTGTGAGTGACTATCGTAGTCTTCTCTCTTGGCATCATGGATCCTCTCGAACTAGGTAGTGTTAACCTAAAATTCTAGTCACGGTTAACACCTCGAACTAGTGGGAGTGCTAGTAGGATGCGGCAGGGCTGCTGTCCACACCTCCCTCAATCTCTCTGGAACCATCATGTGGCCTTTACCCATATGTGATGCAGTGGGTAAATATCATCGGCGCATCATCAATAACCATCATGTCAGATCATGTCGGCAACACATCATAAAATCAATAGCATATCCACCGTCGAAACAATATCACCATAAATAGAAACAAAATCCACTCCACGACCAATCCGGGTCAAGGGAGTTCCGAATCACCCTCTGCATCCTAAGGTCGAAACCTGCACTCCAAAGGTGTGACGCATCACACATCAAGGTAGCAGAAACATCCTGTCATGCATCATAATGAAATAAAAATTTATCATCCTTAAAATGGTAGCAGAAACATCCTGTCATGCATCATAATGAAATAAAAAATTTTATCATCATAAAAATCCAGATCACTTGTGAGCAAGTGTCCTCAAAGAATAAGTTTGGTAAGTGTGCCAGAGCGGGATGTTACAATGAGCGCAGGTACCAGATGACTATAGAACCTTTGGGTACCTGATGACTATAGAACCTTTTCGTACCTGATGACTTGGAGTGTGAGTACCAGATCACCTTGAGTGTCATATTAGAACCCAATATTAATATGATTTCCACAACAAGGATATTAGATGGAATAAAGCACATAGATATATATTCTAACTATCAATAAACCATGAAAATCACAGATTAAACCTTTATTACCTCATGTACACCAATGAATGGATTACTCATAGTTTTATGAAACATATTCAATATGGGTTGAAAAATTAAGGTTCCTGTGGATCTTAAAAAAGAGACCCAACATTTCCCCAATGCTTTATCCATTGCATGTCCTCATGCAACAATGATATTCAATATTTCAAAATCCCAACTGAACAGTCTCACCATCATGATTATGTGAAAATTCCTTGGGAAATTTCATCATGGTTCCCTCGAAATTGTTCTAGAAAGGGTAACCATCTATCCCTTTCCAAGAAAAAATTGCATTTCATATATTCCTTCATCTCTCAAAACACCATAAACACAAGTTCATGGCAATCGACCCCCATGCCTCTCTTGAAAGAAATTCTCAATTTAACATAGTGAACTAGAGTTTCCTGTAAATAGGATTAGGTATTAGAACAAAGTAAGATACATGAGAAGAGTAACGAACCCGAGTAAAAAATGTGGTATAATGACAAAGGTTTGTTAATGATATAACGATTATAATGACACTCATTTGAATAATGACACCATTTAGAAGAGCGCCTTTTGTAATAATGTTGAATTATGGTTACGATGTCAACATGGTAGTACGAAATGGCATGCTTGCATATGTGGAGTAATGAGTGGTAGATTAGATTCGATAGTGATTTTACATCAAGTCTTATCCAATCTGTTGTGGAAAATACTTAGGAAAAAGGGTCAGATGTCACTCTAGTATTTGGACAAGAGATTTCACAAGTTACTTTTAACTCATAGGTATTTTAGCTATATTACCTTTAAAATAAAGGTTATATAGTTATATTATATATCCCAAGATGATTAACTCGACACTTATCCAATTTTATAGAGATATAAGTCTTCTTTCTTAGGTAGGGTGAATTTCACTTACTAAGGGTCCCCCATTCGTGCAAAACTATTCATTTTAAAGATAGAAACCTAAGGTGGATACTAGAAGGTTCTTAAGAACATCGTTCGAGATATATAAAGGTCATCTCCTAGCCTTGATTTGTTAATGATTTCTTCAGAATGAGACCCAAGGTTTTTTCATTTAGTTTTATGTGTGCCTATTTATGTTTTTCAACTCCCTTTACCCATCATAGCCTCGTTGTTGGCAGGCCTGTTCAGTACCCCAATGGGTTTACCTTAGTACCATACAAGCATGGTCCCAGTGCTAGCAGGCTTATTAGTACCTCGATGGGTTTATTTGTACTTCGCGAGACTTCCTTTTATTGTAGTACTCAAAAGGTTTAGAACGATGTATATCTTTCATTAACAACTTTAGATTATAAGGAAGAAAGGTGGTACGAGAGTGTTTTAGATTTATTAAGCACATAATTTATTATTTGTATCTAGCCCAAGGGTGACATCATCGACATTAGCCTTAAATATTATCTATTCAATCTACAATAGAACATCTGATATAATTATTAATAGGTTCCTCTAGTTAATCCATTTTGGATTATCATGAAATTCAATTGGGGTTTTACAGGAGTGGTCCACTACATGGAATTTTGTATCAATACCGCCCAAGAGAAGCTTGTAAGAGAAACTTGGATAAGAGTTTGTTGAATCAACTAGTTTAGTATTAGACATAATGGTGTCACCCATTTTTAATGGATGTTTCAATTACTAATCAATTTTTCATAAGGATTAATTAATATGACAGACACACCCATGATCATATAGAGAGGAATGTGAAAATATCTATTTAAAGGGTAACAATAATAATACATTTATGGGTGAGTGTAGAAATGTAAAAGGAAGGTGTACATAAAAGTAAAGAATAGTTCAACACAAGACTTAAATTATTCATTGATAGAAAGAAAATGAAAAGATTGGCTCATACCTCCAGTTAGCTGAAGTGGAAGCAATGTCAAGTACAAGTCAATAATCATATTACTTTGGCACCACTATCAAATTATTAAGTAGTACCAAATAGGTTGCTGCAGTATCAGAATAGGACAGTACCAAAATATTTCAGTACGAGAACAAGTCCTTATGATAGTCAAAATGGAATTTGAAAACCTCATAGTGTGACTGGAATACTCTAAATTTCAGGCTTATGTGTATTGTGGGCTGCAACATAAACTGTGTAAAATATGTTGGATGAAAATGAGAACTTCTAGGTACTAAAACTAGTGTAGGAGTTTATTATTGGTACCAGAATTATGTAGGTAACTAATGCATAAATGTTTTACTAGTACCAGAATTCTGGAAATGACTATCAAATTCCAGCACCGAACATGTTGATTTGACGTAACATCCCCGGACACATAGGCCGAGGCATGATACACGAGAGAATTCTTTTGTTTTCTCTATGGAACATGTTGTAACATACCCAATATCCAACTGAGCTATGCCACATAAGTTTTTCAAGATATATGGAATTAAAATATATACACAGAGAACTCTTGCAGGAATATATATACAAAATGTAAACAGACAAATACACATGTAAATGAACAGATTCATACTAAAATAACAGTAAACATATACATGTAGCGTATACAGAAAATACCCATAAATATAAATACAAATATAACCACACATAGGATAAACCCATAAAAATAAACATGTAAATAATAATGCAGCATGTGAATTTATCACACAATTGACACTTATCTTTGTAAGAATATCATGAACTGCATGCATACCCTCCACAAACTTTCCATCCTTAGAACACACTACCCATCACTCTCAACAGTGGGTCACCCCCGAGATGGGACTAAACTCCACCCGGGTAAAGGGATTCCTAACCAAGCTAATGACTCGTAGAAAACAAGAAAGACTCTGTCACAGGTGCCCACTCAAACTAACAACCTATAGTCCCTCATTCCCCACATGCATTTCCCAGTCGAGGAAGTGTGCCCCTTCTCTTCTCAATAGTCCTTTGATTGCCCCAATTTCTTTTCGGGCTTCAACAACAAGCCGGACAGGAAGTCTCAGAGCCCTGTAGCTACAGTTTAGCACCTTCAAGAAATCAATTCCCATCAATTCTCTCACCTAGAGAGGAATTTCTCATGGGCCTGAGAACCCACCTCTTCAATATCCCACAAGCCTAACAACCCCCCTCTTTAGTCTAGCTCCCAAGCTAACCAGCTACACAAACAAGTATGGCTATGGATACAGGTTCATGTACAATGACATGAAGGTATGGAAGAAATCTCAATGAGTGTGTGAATCCTCATGGATGATTGACTGAATGACTAAATGATGGGAGTAATGATGGAAAAAATTATGGGAAATGAACTAAGTCCAAACAATATGTATGCATGTCCCCAACTTGACACTTGTCATGTTGGGATATACTTTGGCCCACTTGTCCCCATCTTTATAACTTAGGATAAATTAATTTTCCATACTTTATACTTTAAGAAATGTTAATATATTATTAATGTTTGGCTTAATCTCCCTCGCTTAGCCCCTTTTCCTTAACTTTTAACCCCACCCTTTCCCTAACTAGTGGAGTTTAGTCCCCCATACTCTTTTATCATGGTTAGTTTACGCACAACTATGTATTTTATATTAATGCTGAGACATATACGAAAGTAGGTGCACTGGCATTTAACATCTAGTCTCTCTGGCCTACTAATCAAAAAACTGGCTCATCAGCCTATAAAACAAAGCATATACACTAAGGCACCTTGGCCTCAAAATCGCGTGCACTTAACTTGCTATGCGTGGTATTCGGGAATGTGAAAACTTCCTCATTTTACTATGCAGTACATGTGTGGACTATTCCATGAAAGGTGCATACAAAAATGATATCAGACAAGTCACCAACTTAAGTACATTTTCATTTACATTACAATTACGTTCGACCTAGGGATATTACAATCCCCTCCCCTTATTTATTCATTTTCCTCAGTGCATTATGTAGTCATACACAACAAAATTTCAAAAATCCTCAAAAAGATGCGGGTATTCTACCCACATTGCATCCTCATTCTCCCAAGCAACATCCTCAGGATTGTACGAGGTCCATTGGACCTTTACAATCCCCATGAATCGATTACATAGTTGTTTTATTTTCCGGTCCAGAATGTGTACCAGAGGCACTTGGAAAGCGCCTTCTTGCTCCACCTGGATCACATTCCAATGAATAACATGATTAACATCAGATATATATTTATTGAAAAATGATACATGCAATACATTATGAATAAACATAGATGAAGGCAATACAATCATATAAGCCACTCGACCAATCCCCTCTAGGATTTCAAATGGCCCATAATAGTGAACTGACAACTTTGAACAATTTCCCAACTTCAGGGAACTTCTATTGGCTTTCACTTTCAAAAATACATGGTCTCCCACTTTAAATTCCCTGTGAGTTATTCCCTTATGAGCATAGATTTTCTGTTTGTCTTGGGCAGCCTTTAAATTTTGCTTTATTTTTATCTTTTTCTCCTCCATTTCCCAGAGAAAATTTGGCCCAACCACTTCTCTATATGTTGGGTTATCCCATCTTACTGGTGTGTTTCATTTTCTGCCATAAATTTCCTTGAATGGGATCATCTTTAGAGATGTTTGGCACCCATTGTTATAAGAAAACTCTACCAAGTGTAGGTAGTCTTCCAATTTTCATGGTTTATCCATCACGTACATCCTCAACATATATTCAATCACTTGATTCACCCTCTTTGTTTGTCCATCTGATTTTGGATGATAAGTTGTACTAAAATTCAAATTTGTTTCAAATCCACAATCCTATCAGACACAATTGTCTTGGGTATGCCATGTAATCGAACAATTTATCTCATATAAACATCAACAATGTTGGCTTCCTTGTGAGTGAGCTTAACTGGAATAAAATGGGCATCTTTAGTAAGGTTATCCACCACTACCATGATAGAATCATGTTGCTTGTTTGTTCTGGGAAGCTTGGTGATGAAATTCATTTTTACAACTTCCCATTTCAACTGGGAAATGGATAATGGTTGTAGAAAACCAGCTGGGTGTCTATTTTCAGCCTTTACCTTTTGACATTCCAGACCTTTGCCAATAAAATCAACAACCTTTTTCTTCATGCCTCGCCAATAATATTGGTTTTCGCTAGCTGCAATAGTTTTCTGATAACCTGGGTTCCCAGCATAAGTTACATTATGCAATATCATATTTTTCAATTCCTGGGAATTTGGTACATAAAATTTTCCCATGTACATGAGAATTTCATCATTATCTAGCTTGTATTCTTCAATTTTCTACTGCAAATTATGTTGTTGTAATTTTGTCACTAATTCCTTGTATTGCAAGTCTAAATTTGCAACCTCCAAAATTTTGTGTTTCAAATTTGATTGGTGCATGCTAATGGCTGTAGCATGAAATTCATACACTCTTTTTTTGAGTGCATCAACCACTTTTTTCTCTTTCCCCTTGATATGCTTTATATCAAAGTCATATTCACTTAGAAATTCTAACCATTTTCTTTTCCTAGGATTTAGAGTTGGTTGATCAAATAAATATTTCGGACCATTATGCTCTGTCCTTACCTCAAATATTTTCCCCATGAGGTAGTGTCTACATTTCCTCAAGGCATGCACTATGGATTCCAACTCCAAATCATGAGTGGCAAAGTGTCTTTCATGCTCCTTCAACTTCCTTGATTCATAACATATAACAAACCCATTTTTTACTCAGGAGTCCACCAAGTCCTTCTTTACATGCATATGTGCATACAATGACGTCTTCATTTAGGTTTGCAATCCTTAGTATCAGAGAACTTGTTAATAATTGTTTCAAGTGTTGGAAACTCTTTTCACAATCCAATGTCCACTCAAACTTCACACCCTTTCTTTGCAAGGAAGTGATTGGGTATGTAATATTTGAGAATCCTTCAATAAATCTCATATAGTAGCCTACAAGGCCCATGAATGATATAACCTCTGTCACAATATTTGGCGCTAACCATTCTCTAATGGATTCTATCTTCTCAGGATCCACTGCTATTCCTTCCTCTGAAATGATATGTCCCAGATAATGAATTTTCTTCTAATAAAGTGAGAAGTTGCTCAACATGGCATACAACTAATGATCCCTTAATACTTGCAACACCATTTTCAAATGATTCTCATGATCTTCTTCTGACTTAGAGTATATAATATTGTCATCTAGACAGACAATGACAAACTTGTCTAAATATTCATGAAAAACATGATTCTTTAAGCACATGAAAACAACTGATCCATTTCACAACCCAAATGATACCATTGTGAACTCATAATGACCATACCTTGTCCTGAATATGGTCTTGTTGATATCTTCCTCTTTAATCATTACCTCATGGTATCATGACCTGAGATCTATCTTTGAAAATATGTTTGCATCCTTCAATTGGTCAAATAGATCATCAATCCTTTGCAGATGATACTTGTTCTTGGGATCATCATATTGTATTTTTTCACTGATGAATGATGGAAATCCACTCAAATACCTTTGAGTCTTAAATGTATCATCCTTGTTGAAATAAACATACTTCATCAATTCTAAAAACCTTATTTCTTATTCATCTTTTTTCATACTCCCAAGCTTGAGTTCAAAGAAATATTTCATTTTCTTTTCATAGTATCTCTTAGTCGCGTATTTCTTCTCAAAATACTTCTTGAATTCCCTCCAAGTAAAACTTTTCTCCTTAATGTGTTTCACCTACACAATATGATCTCACCACATGGATGCCTTTCCCTAAAGTTGATAGATGGAAATTATACCTTATGCATGAGAAGAATAATTATGAAATTGAAAATAATTCCTCATGCCTAGCAGCCATGTCTCTACGTCTTCATCCTTCTTGTGCTCATCATCAAATGTAGGAGGTTTGATTTTGTTCATTTCTCCTCGTACCTCATCCACCCCAGAAATATTATGCTTCTTGAAAGGGGATGGAATTGAGTTGTTGTGTGCTCTCTTATTGGAGTGCCTTGGGGAGGGATGGTGATGTATGCTAACATGTCTAGTTCATCTTTTCTCATGAGGAGACATGTGACTACCTGATTTTCTTGGCCACTCTCCTTATCCAATTTCTTTTATATTTTGTCCAAGATCTACATTAAATTCATGTTGAAGTCCTCATGTTTATCAATGGCTCTCATAAGACTTTCATTATCAACTTTTTGGATTTGGACATCCTTCTAGAAATTTTTAATGGTCTCTACCATATTCATGTTTTTTTCCCTTCCTTCTCCATGTCCATTGGAGTTGGTTCCTTTAATGCCCAAATTGACATCCATCTCTATGATCTCATCTTCCTAGTTGTAAGTCCCTTATGCCTCTTCCATTACTCTAGACTCTATGTTGATTCTAATCTGATCTAGATCTTGTTAACTATGCAAAATGTGTAGCCAACGAAACTTTGTCACGCTAATTGTTTCAACAATTTCATGAAAAATATGAACCATTCTGGTTCAATAATATATCATAATTATTTCTTTTGATTTACCGAAAATTGAATGTCCAGATAAATTTTCTGAGTGAATGATTATATTCTATTGTCTTATACATTTCCAAATCCTATTTCCATGCTCAATTTCGAGTCTTGAGCAGAAAGTTGTGGTTATTTGAAAATTGTGCATTAATTTTTTTGTTCACACTTCAACTTAGCACAACTCTGCATTGTAATCATTCATTTTTCACCTACTCTATTGGATGTTTTGTAAGATATCCATTGGGTTTCTTCATATACATTTTATGGACACTCTGTCCAAGTTTCACCTTTTTCTAGGTTCGGGGATGCTAGTTACAGGCTTCTAAAGTTCTAGGCCAATTCATGTTTTTTGTAGGGAATTTTACACGTACCGTCTTTTCCATATTAAACACTTTTAACATGCCCAAAAATTTAATTCATCTATAGGAATGTCTTCTATGGTTCAATATCTTTCCGTTGACTTCTCCTGTGCCTCAATTTGATTCTGGAGCAAAAAGTTATGGCTCTTTGAAGTTAGTTGGGTTTAAAAATTTACCCTCCATTGTTTGTGTTGTAACTTTCTCATAAAAGATCCATTTGACGAACAGTTTACACCATTAGAAAGATCTCTCCGAGATCTTGTATTTGAGATATAGAGATGAGTGTACCCTGATACACTCTATTCTTGTGGTTTTTGAGTGAATAAAAACACTCTTAAGGGCCTCAAAAACGCGCTACAAAAAGATGACGTACAAATGATATAAAACATCGCAGAAAATTGTTGGTTTGCTATTGTTGCTCACCATCAAAACGAATTATCACGCACAAATTCCAACCTGTACACCCATATTTAACATGCATATCAACACCACAAGTTAATTCATGCTCTGCGCACTTATAACCATTGTGCAACACTTCTTTGTCGCGCCAATAACTGGCACACACTACTTTTGTGTCACGCACCAATATACATTGCGCAAAATTTTGGTTCTTGCACTATTAACTATTGCACGTAATTTTTGTGTCATACGTTGATATTCTGCGTGCATTTCACTCTATGCGTTGCACCATGCCAAATTTTAGTACGCCCCCACCACGCACCAATACTCAGCGCACACCATTAGTTAAACTGTTGCACGACAACATATACCCACATTGCGCGTGCACCAACCAAACTCATGTGTGCTTTGCCAAAACTGCGCACACCACACGTTCCATGATTATGTGTGTGCATGCCACGCACACACTATTATTCATATGAACACCACAAAATGCTAAATTTAAGGCACATACTCAGACACCAACATGCTTCCGCACGACGCGGAAATTTAGCACACACACCTGCACAACAACATTTTTTCACGCGGCGCCAAAATTTAGTGCATGCACTTGCACACCACCATTTTTCCACGGGGTGCCAAAATTTAGTGCGCACACCCGCACACCAACATTTTTCCGCATGACACCTAAATTTAGTGTTCGCACCTGCACATGTACATTTTTTTGCGCGATGCCGAATATAAACATATCACAAGATTTTTACCGTGCATCATGCATTTTTAGTGCGACCACCTGTGCACATCCATTTTTATGTGCATAAATTCCTCGTGTATTCTGCTGCAGAAATTGGGGCTTTTTTCTCACTTTCTCCACAATTTACCATAGACATTTTGCAACTATGAAAGTTGTTCAATTTCACCCCGATAACACCAATTCAACCTCTAGAACAACAGATCATTGTGGGTCGACATTTCTGGAATTAATTTTTTCCAAACTCAATTCACGAATTGAGAATTTTAATGACTAATTTCGCTCCTTCTATCATGGCTTCATTGTAACTTCAAATTCGACCAATTCTAGGTCTGAATTTTCCTACAACACATATTAAGTCAACAATATCTCACCACTTGGCCAAATTTCTCAATTTTCCCATGAATTTAACAACAAAAATTGGGGTTTTTTCCCAATTCTACATCGTTTCTTCTAAATTTTAAAATTGACGCTATGTAAGTTGAAATTTGGCCACTTCGAAATCAATCCTGAGTTAAATTTCACTTCGAATCAAACTTGCTCGGCCCATCCAAGCTCGGTATTGAAAACCGAAGCTCTCATACCATATTATAACATCCTCGACCACCCAGGTCGAGGCATGCTACACGAGAGAACACTTTTGTTCTCTCTCCAGAATATGCTATAACATACCCAACATTCAACTGATCTATTGCACATAAATTTTTTGAACTACATGAAATTAAAATATATACACACAAAACTCTCGCGAAAATATATATATATATAAAACATAAACGAAAAAATACATCTGTAAATGAACAGATTCATACTGAAATAATAGTAAACATATACATGCAATACCCATAAATATAAATATAGATATAACCAGACATAGGATAAAACCATAAAAATAAACACGTAAATAACAATGCAACATGTAAATTTATCACACAGTTGACACTTATCTTGGTAAGAATATCACCAACTGCATGCAAACCTTCCACTAACCTCTCAGTCTTATAATACACTGCTCATCACTCTTACCAGTGGGTCACCCATGATATGGGACTAAACTCCACCCGGGTAAAGAGATTCCTAACCAGGCTAACGACTCATAGACAATACGAAATACTTTGTCATAGGTTCCCACTCAAACTAACACCCTACAAAACATCATTCCTTACATGCATGTCCCACCCTAGGAAGTGTGCCCATTCTCTGCTCAACAGTCCTTCGACTACCCCACTTTCTTTATGGGCTTTCGAAACAGGCCAGACATGAAGTCTTAGAGTCCTGTAGTTATAGTTTAGCACCTTCAAGAAATCAATTCCTAGCAATTCTCTCACCGAGAGAGGAAGTTATCACGGGCCTGAAAACCTACCTCTTCAATAATCCATAGGCCTAACAACCCACTTCTTCAGTCCAGCTCCCAAGCTAGCGAGCTACACAAAAAAGTATGGCTATGGATACAGGTTCAGGTACAGTGACATGAAGGTATTCAAATACGGGAATATCAAAATTAACCTGTACCTTGAAAGGCGAGGATCCTCCAAAGTGGTCGCTTGATGAAGATGCGCCTGATGCTATCGGCAGGCGTTGAAGGATGTGGGAAAA
>SNQJ01S0039609.1:47274-99844 GCA_010110895.2 Picea sitchensis | reverse complement strand
ATAATGGAGTTTTAATACAGACTGAAGCAAAATTTGGTGTTTTGTCACAGCTTTAGCTTCTCATTATATCAATATTTTTGTTTCATGTTGTGTATATCAATTTGTATATGGTTAACGACTACTTTAGATATCTTAATCATGTGAAAATGATATAATTTTAATCATTGTAATCCATATCTGGTTTCTTCCAAGTATTTAAAAAAAACATAACAATTGCTTAATTCAGTTTGTGAATGACAGGTTTATCTTCTTCATAAGTTGAATTATCAAATATAAGTTTTTGCATCACAGGTTTCCCTTATTGCAAAGATTTATAAATCATAAAATTGTTATGATTTTTTATGTCTTGTTTTTCCTGTTAATAACTCAAAGAGCAGCGCAGCCTATCGTTTACAAGAAGCTTTTGGGATTAATCCGGTGCGAGTTTCCTTCCTCCGACCAGCTTCAGAGTCATCATACACGGGACACATTAAGAGCGTTTCCAGGTCAGTTAATCACTTCTTTGTTTACTGTTCTTATTAGTAGTTTAGTTTAGATATAAGTTTAGTTAGATTTATATTAGATTGTTTAATTTCAGTAAGTTTTGCTTCTTTTTCATAAAAAATATAAAAATCAAAAAGATTACTGGTTGTCTTAGGGCAGAAAGCACATGAATTTTACAGGTTTTATTCAAATCTCCAAGTTGTAGATATTGTATATTTGTGAATAAGTTGTAATTCAATTAGTAATTAGATATTTAATTGTTAGAGTTAGTGTATTAGTATTTAGTATATTGTATATAATAGTTAGAGTAGTTTATATTTAGTTTTAGTTTAATTTAGAAGTTTGTTTTAATTAGATTAGTGTATTAGTTTGTTTTTATTATTAGTTAGTTTAGTTTATTTTATTTAGTTTTAGTTAGTTTAGTTTGTTTTATTTTGTTTTAGATAGATTAGTTAGTTAGATTAGTTTTCTCATTGGTTTTCTTAAGACCTTAGAGCGGCCAACGGAGTCGTTAAACTCGTCAAGGTGGTTCATTCCAAACGGCTTGGGTTGTTAGACAACTCCCGACTGGTTCCACTCTCTCAATTGACGGACGGTCATTTTTCGCCCATCAACAGGAACTCAGAAATTACTAGGATTGGTTACAGTAACACCTTTATATCCTATAAATTAGGAGCGTTGTAGAAAATATTTAACACCTCCAAAAATTATATATACCAAAGAAAATATGGTGGAAAACGTGGGTCTGATTTGTCAGCGATGATTATATGAAATTCAACAAACCTGCAAAGAAAACATGCAAGAGTACAACCTGATTTCTACAGATGAATATTTTATCACATCCACGACCTGATATTGATCATTGGTGACAATATCCTCTTCGGAAAATATCTTGGGCACTACCTGTCATGTTCTCATGAAGTTGGCACATGCATAATAATGAATACCCTCGCGCTACAAGAATAGCGTTATTCTTGTAGCAACTTTTCCTTTTAATTTAAATTCAAATTTAAAAGTGGGAAATGACTTATGATTTGATGGAGATCCGTAAAAAATGTCTAATCCTATACTTAATCACACAAATGTATGTTAAAACCACCCAAAAAAAGATAATGCAAGACTTCAAAAACTATAGAAGAATAAAAATACCATAGAATAAAGCTAGGAAAGGATAGGGAAAGGAAACAATGTTCTTATCAGTCATTTTCAAAATCAAGTACTAACAACACCAATGTCATGAGGAACAAATTGGTCCTTTCCTTTTCACATCTCTATTAATGCTTTTGATACAACTATTGGAACATTGCTTGGAAAAAAATAGGAGAACCAACCTTATGTTATCTACTTTATCATCCATAATCTTACATCTATAGAATCAAACTATATGGTAACTTAAAAAAGAGTTTCATATTCTCGTCCATGCAATTAATAAGTTTCATTATTACATAATTAGTTAACCTGTATTTGGGCATACTAATCATAATTCTATTAATTATATTATGTATAAACCAATTACCAATGGTAGTTGGATTACATATTTACTATTGGTATACGAGTTTAACATCACTAGTCTTGATAAACTTAGAAGAGAAAATGTTGTTTTTTATTTTCTATCTAGGATTACAAATGAGGGTGACATCATTCTTGTTTACAATCTTTTTCATGGTGAATATTTAATTTCCTTATCTATCAACACACTCTGGTTTGTAGATATTGATAATTGTTTTTCTATAGGAAATATTCCACATTTTATTTCACTAAAAGAATGGTAAATAGTTTTCAAAACAAGTTTCATGTATTCATGTGTTCTAGGCCAACTCTTCCATGTAGACCTAGATAATCGTATCAGATATTGTATTGATGAAGATGAGGTATATGGAATCCTCAAAGCATGTCACAATGATCATTGCGGGGGGGGAACTTACTGATAAAAGGAATTCCAACAAAGTAATACATTTGGGATATTATTGGCGTATGATAATCTAAGATTGAAAAAATTATGTTACAAGTTGTGACATTTATTAAATAATCGGAAAAATATTCCAATAAAATGAGATGCTTCTCCAAGATCAAATTCTGGGGGATCCATTTTTAAAATGGGTTCAAGTAAGTGTTGTTCCAATGATATCACCATCTAGGAAAATGTGTGTATCATGATCTGTATTGATTATGTGATGATGTGGGTTGAGGTTTAGGATCTTCCAAAGGAAATTAAGAAATATGTAGCTGATTTCTTATATGAACATATATTTGTTTGATTTGTAGTTCTCCATAATATTTTCAGATATTGGGGGACACATTTCACATCTAATACCATCTAATCCATCACTAAACAATGATATATATGACATATATCTTCCACACCATACTTCCCATAGGCCAATGGGTAGGTTGAAGTCACAAACTAAGTTTTGGATACCATAATGACCAACACCGTACAAATTAATCATAAATATTGGACTAATTGTATTCCAAAAGTTCTATTATATTATTGCACCACGTGGAGAAATAAAATTGACTTCGCTCCTTATTATCTTGTATATGGAAAGCATGTGATATTTCTTATTAATTTGAGATGATTGCATTTAGTATTGCAATGAAAGTAGGAATGGATATTTCATAAACCCAATAACATCACTTGGAACAAATAATGAACCTCAAGATATTCATCACGAATATTTGCACCAAACCTTTATTCTATCTCAACAACATGCCAAGTAGTATGAAAATTTCAATGAAGAGAATAAATTTCAAGAAATATATTGGGTGTTACTATTTGATTCAAAATTCAAGACATTAAAAGGTAAGATTTGTACTAGATGGCTTGGACCTTATGAAGTGAAGATATGTTTTGAAAATCTTTCTTCTAGTTTCCATACAATTCTCAACATTTTCCTTTCAAATTCTAGTACAAAAACTAGTTTCCACCAATTTATAAACTCCTAGAGTTTTCAAAAGATCCTTATTGTAGAGATTCTCTACATATGCTACAACGTCTATATCCATGGCCATTTTTTCAATATTAGGAATGTTTCATTTCAAATTTCAATTTCCACACATGGTAAGTATATCAAGTATTCATCTTCCTTTCATGATTTTTAAATTCAATGTTACTTTTGGGTTACTAACAACATTTTTCTATAGATCGACTTTCCTTCACCGTTAAAACAAATATTCTGGTAAGTATTACCTTCCTTGCTACATGTCATATCAAATTTCATCGATGACTATTGTAAGTTATTTTATAATATTTCTCATATCACTCGACATCACTTCTCCTATCATTATGGACAAAAATTATCACCCTTCACATGGCATGCATATAACCACCACTTTTCCCACACTTGAAACAATGTCATTTATTTTGAGATAAAAAATATTTTCTACTTCGCCTTCTATTAAATAATATTTGAAACTCTAGGCATCCTTGCTACCATAGGTCGGTATGTTGCACAACAAAAACTAGTGGTAATTAACTAATTTATACATAACCCAACCATCATGAACATATTCTAAGTATCATGATGACTCACTTACTTTGATAAACTCCAAGGGATTTATGATAGATGAACACTAGGGGTTTCTCAATCCTTTTGGCTATTGATAAATATGATTTGTGGTTTTTTAATGTGCATCACCAAGGACACCATTGTTCTATTTACTACTCTACCATATATCGATGATCCCTATTTTGTATGAAATACCTTGACTAACATGACTCAAATAGAATTTATTGAACAATTTAAAACTATACAATGAATAGATAAAGGTGTTAAAGACACGTTAGTTCCTCAACCATGGTTTGAAATTGCCTATTTCATCCATAAATATCTTATCTATGAGGGAAAGTTTAGTTTACTATTTATTTATCATTTCAAGTCTTGAACCACTTAATACACCCATGATATCTTAATATTCCCTTATTTTGTCTTTCCACACTACAAAATATGGAAAAAAAATGGTTTACTGCAATACTAAATATCCTAAGAAAAGTTTGTCTAACCAACCTTATTGTGATCCTTACTTTTGATACCCTATCTTGAAAGGGACAAATTTGGACCATCTTTATTTCCTAGTAACCTCATATGACTAAAGAAGAAGAGAAGGAAGAAGAATTTGGTATTAGGTTGATAGGGGAAGATGAAATAGTGATCTTGGTGGATATTGATGGCCACCCATCTCTTCCAACTAGATCTCATACAACTTTCATCTTGGAAGTTATAGTTTTCATATTGGTAGTTTTTTTCTAAATTTATGGGTCCTAAGCTTCTAGGCTTGTATTGAAGCCCTAAAAAATGTTTTTGGGGCCTGCCACAATCACACTGTAGATAGAGATAGAGTGTGATGGCATAATGTGTATTCCTCGGATAGACCTTTCCAATGAGATACCATGCACCTAAAACATATATCATATGAAAAATTTACAACCCTAGGAGGTTGATGTACCAACTTACCCCATTGCAACCCACATGACTTTTGGCGCTTCATATCCTAAGGTTAGGTTTTTGGATGTCTAGGATTTTATATTTACTTCTTTATGCTAAAAAGGACTGAAGGGATAATTGTAACATCCTCAAAAGAATGTGTGTAGGCACCACATCTCTTCTCAGATATTAGATACTAGCATTAGAGTGAGATTTTTTTCATTCAAGGCATTTTTAGCATCAAGGAGTAAATAGAAAACCCTAGATATCCAAAACTCTAACCCTAGGAGATGAAGCACCAAAATTCATGTGGGCCCTGATGGGGTAAGTTGGTACATCAACTTCATAGGGTCGTAACGTTTTCATATGATCTTCATTTTAGGCACACGATAGCCCGTTGGAAAGGTCAATTCGAAGAATACACATTATTCCATCACACTCTAAATTTGACTATAGTGTGATTGTGGCAGGCCCCCAAAACATTTCTTAGGGCATCAAAACAACCCCAAAATTTTAGGATTCGAAATGATAGAAAAAAACTACCAAGATGAAAATTGTAACTACAGAGATGAAATTTGTATGTGAGTCAACTCGAAGAGGTGGGTGTCCATCGATATCCACCTTGATCATGCAATGATTTAAGCTCATATTTTTATTACCCAACATTGCTTCATGGCGAGTGAGCTTATATAGTCCCGATGAAGTTGTCTTGATATCATGTATACATTGCCCCACTGTCAACAAGCATCCATAGCCTCGACGGATTTGTATACATTTCCCACACCATGTATACACTGTCATGCAATCCAATAATGATTCTCTGTAATTTTTCTTTCTCATTATTATTAATAAACATAAAGTAAAATCAAATTGAAAAGAAAAAATAAGAAGAATGCAAAAGAAAGGAATATTTACAAGAACTATTTACATATTTACAAATGGATGAATGAAAAATCAAAATGACATCAAATGAAGATAACTTTTGAAAATAACAAGATCCCAACAAAAGTTCAACGGAGGTGGTTGGATGGTAAATTCATTCTCTCAATGAAGGTCAGGTCTTGTACTCAAACCCGAGCAAGGACGTGGTCTCATCACAAAACAAATCTTAACTCAACCAAGCCTGCTTAACTTTTAAGGTCGGCAGAGGCGGCTGGATGGTAAATTTGTTATCGCAATGAAGGTCAGGTCTTCTTCTCAAACCCGATCAAGGACGTGGTATAGTCATGGAAAAAAGATTAATTGGGCCAAGCCCACTTACATTTCGAAAAGTCGTTCTTTCAACGAAGGTCAGGTCTTGTGCTGAAACCCAAGCAAGGACATGGTCTAGTCGTAGAATTTTTTTTAACTAGGCCAAGTGCACTTACCTTTATGACGTAGAGGTAGGTGGATCTTGAGAAAAATTAAAATCTTTCGGGATCAGATGAAGACGCATGCATTGATCTGCAATTTCATGGGCCTGTGGCCCACAGAAAAAATGTTGCACAACTCGATAAAATACCATTTTAAGCCATGTGGAGAAGTGGAACTCCACGTGGGTTGAAAAGGTTTCTTCACATCAATGTTTATGAAACTTAAGGATAGGGATAAAGTATTTGAGGGGGGGGCATACTTCCATGCCTCAACAGGGATGTACATTCGTCCATGGAAGGAAAACTTCTCCCCAAAGAAGGAAACCTTTAAAAGTGTTTGATTCTGGCTAAGGATTTACTCCTTACTGCTAGACTACTTTCTGTCGACCACCTTTCAAGCCATAGGGAACACGCTCGAAAAATATGTCAAGACATCGAAATCTACTCTAGAAGGAAGATATATATCTTACGCAAGGATGTACATAGAGATGGATGTTTTAGGAGCACCCTCGAAAGCCATAAGCCTGGAGTTTAGGGATGAAGAATGGATACAAAGAATAGACTACGAGCATATATCATTTCAATGCAGAATATGTCATGACCATGGACACCTACTAAGAGAATTCCCTCTTAATAAAAAAAAAAGAAGCGGAAAATACCAAGCTACAACAGGATGAGGACGTTTTTGTGAAGCCAAATCACAAATGTAGAGGAAAAAAAATACAAGGAAAGGCCCCAACAGAAATCCACCTAGAAGTTAGGAATAGAAGAGAAGGAAAAGGCAAGCCCAACCAAGGGGAATAAGGAAGAAAGGAAAATACAAAAGCTAAGGAAGTGAATGAACAAGCAACTCATGAGAACACATAAATTCCAAGCAACAAGGGAGAACATGGAGGTAGCACAATTCCTATGGAAGGAGGAAATGAAGATCCCAACACCCCAATGTAGGAATTAGATGGAGACTCGGAGATGAAACCAAGAAAGGTAGGAACAGAAGACCTAGATCTTAGGGACATTGTGGAAAGGGAAGGAATAGATCTACCGAACATACTAGAGCAATGTAAAATTCATGGAGTAGACAATGTGCCAGTGGAGAAACTTGATCACATTCAATATCTCTTCCTCCTAAGGGAGGAAGTGAAATACAGAGGGATCAAGTGCATGCATGGAGAGATAGGAAACCAAGGAATCAAAACATGCGATGGAAAACCACAACACTCACCCCAGCAGGTGTAGAGGAAGAAAGGCAAAAAATCAAATAGTGTAGTCGTACAAGAACTAGGAGCCCTGCTGATAAACTTAGGTAAGATTAAAAATATCTTCCCCAACTCCACACCACATGTTTTAATGAAGATTATAATGTGGAATATAAAAGTCCTAAACATCCCAAGAAAGAAAGGAATACTTAAAAATATACTGAGTAAGGAACAAACTTACGTGTGTTTCATTCAAGAGACAAAATGCACTTCAGACAATGTGGAAACAATCAGAAAAAAACACTAGAGTAAGTACAATATGTTGGTTGTCAAAATACAATTGATGGCACGAGGTATCCTCACCTTGTGGAACGCTCAAATGGTGAACCTACTTGCAGCAGAAGCCACGAGACACACACTTTTTGTTAACATGCAAACTATAGGGCACACGTGAAAATTCTATGCACTAATGTGTATGGCCCCCAAGTGATGGAGGAAAAAAGGAGATTTCTCATTGACCTAAAGAATCTAAAGGACCACACCTGCAACCTCCAATGGATCATGGCAGGGGATATCAACATCATCACTACACCCGCTGAGAAGAAAGGGGGAACCATGAAACTGGATAGAGATGCAGAAGAATTATTATCTTTCATTGACACAATGGAGCTTGTGGACACCAGGACTAGCAATGGTCAATTCACTTGGAAAAACAAACGAATAGGTCACTACCAAATAGGCAAAAGGCTAGACAGATTCTTGGTGTCAGAATCAATCATTTTGCAGGGACTAAATTTGGACTGCAACATCCTCCCTTGGGGGGGATCAAACCACTGGCCAGTTCAAATCGAAGCTAATTTTCAAACCACACCGAAGAAAAGACCATTTAGATTTGAGAAATTTTTGATCGACCATATCACCTTCAAGGAGAACATCAACCAATGGTGATGGGGAGAACTACCAGATCAAGGGAAAAGGATGTTCAAACTTTACAAAAATCTCAAGTACATCAAACAAAAACTCAAGGAGTGGAACAGGGAATTCTCTGGGAACATAAACCAAGGGAAAAATATTATCGAGGATAGAATGAAGAAGCTACATGAACTGTGCATCGTAGAGGGATACACAGAAGATCAGAAAAAATATGAGATTCAAATTCCCCAAGAATGGGAAGCAATATGCCAGCAGGAAGAAACTATGTGGTGCCAAAAGTCCATAATAAGGTGGCTAAAGGAAGGGGAGAGAAATACCAAGTTTTTTCATAGAACAACTACTGAAAGAAGATCCCATAACAAAATATTAAATATTAGGTATCAGGATGGGATAGAAAGAGAATACCACCAGGAAATTGAGAATACATTGGTCAAACTCTTCCAGGGGATAGCCCAAGAACCCAAGCAAGACAGATATGAGGCCATTCAAAGAATAATTCAGCACATCGCCAAGATCGTCACAGAGGACAAAATGTTGGCCTAAGAAAACCCATCACAAAGGAAGAAATTGACCAAGTGGTCTAGGAGATGCCCAACGGGAAGGCCCTAGGCCCAGATGGCTTCACAGTGGAATTCTTCAAATCCTGCTGGGAAGTGGTTAAATATGATATTGACGGGGTGGTCGAGGACTCTAGGCGATCGACATCCATCCAGAAAGATTTAAATGCCACAATGATCACTCTAATCCTGAAAGAAAATGAATCTAGGACCCTAGAATGCTACAGGCCTATAGCATTGTGCAATGTAGTCTACAATATAATCTCCAAATTCATAGCCAATAGACTCAATCCACTCCTTCCCACACTGATTTCACAAGAACAGGCGGGCTTTGTGGAAGGAAGAAAAATCATGGACAATATCATCCATGCCCATGAGATTATTCACACGCCGAAAAGCCAAAAGAGAGAGGGGATGATAATCCAACTTGATTTGGCGAAGGATTATGACAAAATAAACTGGAACTAGATGGCTAAGACATTGAAATCTTTTGGGTTTGAACAACATTGGATCAATTGGATATTCACTCTAGTCTCAACGACAAGCTATTGGCTACTACTAAATGGAGCCCAAGCCAAACCCTTCTATCCATCGAGAGGCATAAAACAAGGGGATCCATTATCCCCCTTCTTGTTCATTCTAATGATGGAAGGGCTAAGGAGAAGCATAAAAAATGAAACTACAGTTGGTAAAATAAAAGGCATCAAATCTTTTAAAAATTTTCCAACCTCAACACACCAATAATTTGTTGATGATACCCTACTCCATGGCACACCCACGGGAAAGGAAGAAAAGGATTTAAAAAGAATCTTATAAGATTCTGGGGAAGCCTCGAGGGTGGACATCAACCACTCCAAATCCATGATATATTTATTCAACACTAACTCAACAATCCAACGAAACTTGGCCAACATTCTGGGGTTTGAACATAAAATGCTCCTAATGAAAGGCTTGGGAATCCCACTAATGGACAAAGCCTGCCAAAATGCTACGTGGGAACGATTTATCAGCAAACTGTAGGAGAGTGTAAAAAATTGGACTTTCAGAGCCCTAAACCTAGCTGGAAGGCTTATGCTCACCAAAACAGTTCTACAAGTAAATACAACGTATACATTGTGAGTGTTTCCAGCCCCCAAAGGAATCCTACAAAAGATAAGAGCCATCCAATGAGACTTCCTATGGCGAGGAACATAAAGTAAAAAGGAAATGGGCCCTGGTCACATGCGATAAGGTATGCAGACCTAAAAGCAAAGGTGATGTGGGGTTAGAATACCCACAGGTAACCAATGAAACCTACAGGGAAAAGCTCTGGTGGAGATGGGAAAAACACAAATCAGTGTTGTGGGAAAACCTCTGGAAGGCCAAGTTTTCCCTAAACGTCAGCGACCAGGAGTGAATTCAGTTCATGGGAAGAAGGGAGGGATTAGCCATATAGAATATCGACTAACATAATAAGAACTGGATCCAGAAACATATCTTCTAGGAAGTCAGAAATGGTAGAAGAATAAGGTTTTGGGAGGACGCATGGAAACAACAACCCAAAATGGAAAATCTGGACAGGGAGGAGCTTCAAGAGGAAATGATTGGGCAAGGTAAAAAAACAGTCCATCATTACCAAAAGAAAAGGGATGGTAGTATGAGATGGACGATATGGGACAAACTTAATCCACAAAATAGAGTTGGGATCGAAAAAATAATGAAAGAGATGGAGGAGGAGTTGGGGAAAAGGAAAATTGGGGTGTCAGAAGAAGAGTACCAATTGAAGTGGGGAAGGAAAAATGGGAGTGAATTAAACTTAAAAGAAGCATGGTATTACATCGTAGGCCAGGACCAAGAAAACTCGGAGCAACACTGGGAAAAGATTTGGAAACTTTCCCAATGGACAAAAATCAAAATGTTCAAATGGCTAGTTCTACATAACCGAATTCTAACTTGGGAGAATCTCATGAAAAGGGGTTTCATAGGCCCCTCTTGCTGCCATATATGTCATGTCAAGGAGGAAACAACTAACCACCTCCTAGATGAATGAAGTTACACAAGAGATATCTGGGATTGGGTAGGAGACATCTTTCGCCAATCCAATAGGATTCGGGGAAACATCAATGCCACTATTAGGAACTGGAATGAGGGATACAACGAAAATGAAATGGTGAAACTTTGTTGGAATCTAACTTCGGGGATTATCATCTGGGAAATATCGAAAGAACGAAATTGACGCATCTTCAAAAATGAAAAAATAGTGGCAGAAAGTATAAAGGAGGCAATAGTCTCTCAAATAAGAGAAATGGTGCATAGCCACAACTACAACACATAGAAAGCACAACTCACAGACCAATTCTCTCGCATCCTTAATTTTTTCCATCTAAAAGAATGACGCAACAACATACTTGTAGGGAACAACCCGCAAATCTAGATAGGATCCCACAACTGGACTCCTCCTCCATTAGGGATCCTCAAACTAAATTTTGATGGGGCGACAAAAGGAAATCCAGGAGTGGTAGGGGCTGGTGGAGTGATCACAGAAAGTGGAGACAACATCATATGACTGTATGCTAGGAGCATGGGAATCTTAACCAACAACGCGATGAAATTTGGAGCTTTGTTACTTGGCATTGAAATCCTATGTCGAGAAAGGATGAAAAACACCATCGTGAAAGTTGACTCAACCCTGGTTATCAAAACAGTGAAAAGTCTCCAAAATAGTACCAGAGTGGGCAAGGTTCAGCTCCATTGACACATTTCACACTCCCTATAGAAAATCGAGGCACATATGAGAACTTTGAATACAGTGGAGTTGTGTTGGGTGAGAAGGTCAGCGAATGCTCTAGAAGATAGGCTCGCCAATGAGGAGGTCGACAAGGAAGGACCAGAAATATATGATACTTGGATCAACATTCTGAAAGAGCAACTCAGAATAGATTGCAGCCACCTTGCGGAAAAAGTTTGTGAAGATAGTTTAAGCATGGAAGGTCACATTGAGGAGGACATCTTAATGCCTCTTGAAATATACGCGGGCTCTGGGAAGAATAGGAGTGGCTAACACGATGCCACCAATTGTCATGAAAGATCATAACCAGCAGTAGAAAAACGACCAGAAGCAAGGCCATTACGCTAGTAAGAGGTGTGGGGAAAGCATGAGTAAAAGGCCAAGAAACAAGTCACATTCAACGAATGATGTAAGGAATGAGTGGATGATGATAACCAGGATCGACCCACCTCAAAAAGTACAGGTATGGATAACATCCTAGTCTAATCATAAGAGATCAAGGGTAGTGATCGTACAGAGAAAAAGAATGACCCATCATGATCACATGAGCCTTAACAAGAGAGATGACGAAAGCACTCATCACCGCGACTAAACAATGACGGAAATGATGGGATCACAGAAGGGAATGGTCAATAAGAAGAGAGACAACAGTAATAGACACAATCAGAAGGAGCGCAACAACAAAGATTATTACAGATTCAAGGCCAGGAAAGGGAGATTACCTTTGAATTGAGGCACTGACCGACTAACTAGAACAGGAGTTGCGATAGGAAAAGGAGGATGGTGCGTCTAAAGGAAACACACAAGAAAAGGAAACCCCCTGAGAGAAAATTCCCGAATAGTTCACGGTAGGGAACAAGAATGAATCAGGCAATGAAAGAGGCAGAGGACACCTTTCAAACTATGGTTGCGTCGAAGGGGAAGGAAACCATCACCCGGTGGGAAAAATAATTAAAGAACAAGTGAAAAGGTAAAGCGTGGGAAGCATTGGTACAGGAAGTAGATTGGGTAACTGATTCGAGGGTCACACAACCCAGGAAAACCCTCTACCATAAAACCATGGAGATGGCCTTGCTAACTAAGATGATGTTCGGGAAAGTGGTGTCAAATAGGGAAGAAGCCAGGCAGAAGGATAACAGGAAAAACAAGATAATGTTGGACGAGATCCTACGTCGCATCATCACTCTAAAAACTATTACCAAACTATTAGTAGAGGTTGAGAAGGACCAAAAAGGCAATCTTGAGTGGTTGGCAGCCCAATTCCACCTCTACCTACGTTATTTCCATCACATGGACATCAGGCCTGCAGATGGACACAGTATGCCAACTCAAATTAGGAAGACTTGTACGACCTCCCAGAAGGAAGATAACAAGATCCAAGAGAATGGTCAAAAGGATCAACCCCAGGTGCATAAACACTTCATAATTTCGGATTAATGGTTTGGTAGTCTACAGGAACGAAGGCCAAGCTTTGCCAATTTAGCTCAAATATCCTTCACGCTCTCGTATAGTCGATGTTTTAGTTTCTTCTTTTATGTATGTGTTTTTTCTCAAACTGAACATGGAAGGTTTGGTCTCGTTTCCCTTGGTGGCAGACGAGGACCATCCCTCATTACTATAAACTTGTGCAACTAGGGACCCCCTAGTCTAGTTTCCTTCTAGGTGGACCCGGATCCCCATTTTTGTATCATAATCTTTTGAGTAATATAGATTCCTACACTCATTTAAAAAAAAAAAACAAGATCCCAACAAGAAAAAATGTGTAAACAAATATTGTAACCTATCACGATTAAAAAATAGAAAGAAGAAATTAAATTATGACATATATGATCATTTGTAAACTTGAATTGTATCCCTATTAAATATATTAATTTTTTTTTCACATAGTACATTATTTCATTTAAATTAATATTGTGAAAGATACAAATTTATTTAAGAGTATCACGATTTGATACAATGAACTTCAAGACTTTTTGGTTGATCTCAAACTCTTGAGACTGAAGTGTATTCAATGTATGAGATGTTGTTAATCAAACTATTTAGTTAAAAAATCAACATAAAGTAATTCTAAAATAAATGTTAAACTAAATTAAATATATTTAAAAAATTAAATATATTATGTTTTTTTTGCACATAGTACATTATTTCATTTAAATTAATATTGTTAAAAATACAAATTTATTTAACCAATGTATGAGATGTTGTTAATCAAACTATTTATTTAAAAAATCAACATAAAGTAATTCTAAAATAAATGTTAAACTAAAGTACACTAATGATATCCATTGAAACAAAAGAGCCTCATTAAATAAGTTACACATCATAATAAATTAAAAGATTAAAAGTTATGTGAACTAAGATCACATTGTTTCCCATTTTACTCTCCTTAAGATGATTTTTTCATAATCTAAAATATCTTACATTAAAGTCCTTGTAATGGTTTAATAATATCCATTGAAACAAAAGAGCCTCATTAAATTAATTACACATCATAATAAATTAAAATATTAAAAGTTATGTGTAACTAAGATCACATTGTTTCCCATTTTACTCTCCTTAAGATTATTTTTTCATAATCTAAAACATCTTACATTAAAGTCCATATAATGCTTTAAATTTAAAGATAGAACCTTAAAGTAATGTTTATTGAATGTGATCGTGAATATGATAAATAATAATTAGGACAACAAATAGGCATGGAAAATGTCCCTCAATATATCTTGTTGATAACCTAGCTTCAACTTGAGTGTGACGTATTCCTTCCTAACCTGAGTGAAGGAAAGAAAGATAATATATTTGTAAAAGAAAAAACAAACTAGACTACTAACCTATTCTAATATATATTAGCACTAAAAGTTATGTAAAATCAAATTTCCAATGTATCCAATCATATAGTTTTAAAGTTGCAAACATATGTACGCAATAAATGAAATAATGATAAGTTACGTGAAGAAACAATTAAATTTCCCAAATCTGTATCAAACATGAGTGAGAAAAAACTATAATATTTATAGGAAATATTTCATGAAAATATTTCTCTAACCGAGCTTCTATTTTATCATCATACATACAATGAGAAGTAAAGAAAAGTTTGAAAGAATCTACTTATGAGTCTCGATCATGTGTAAAATAGTCGTAAAGAATATTTTGTGAAAAATTCTTGATATGATTTGTTTCATAAAATTGAGCAAGAAAACAAAAACCCAACATAACCATCAGTTGCAACTGAAGTGTCTCATGTCCGTGATGAGTTTCTCTAAACTTGTGTTTCAAACAATTAACTTCAAATAAGTTAATATGATCAAATAAAGTGTAAAAACTACCATCCTTCATTGTATAAGCTAAATCATTGATATTGGGATAGTAGACATTAATAACATTTGATTGGTTAAAATTTTCACTTACTTGGTTATGACAAGAAAATTCTTAGTTGATCACAAAAATATGTGAATCGATAAAATAAATTTTGTGAAATATGTTTTATATAAAAATTCGCTCCTCCCATGGATAAGGCATAATATTAAAATATTCATGGGAAGGATTTGTATTCTTTTCATCCCTTAAATAGAAATTATTTCCAAATTGTAGCTTATTATATTTTGGCCATGCAAAATTAGATTCCAAATAACGTGTAATGATTATTTATGAAGCACAACCATAAAATACATAAAGGTACAAAGAATAATAAGAATATTAAATAAAATGAAAGGCATCTCTTAAAGAAAGAGTCTTTTCAAAAGGTAATTCGACTTCTATTAAGATATCCATATATGGTTTCAATTTTGAACATAGTGTATTAGTCTTTCTCATAGCATAACTTGATCAATATTTGTGATTTTCTCTTTTTGAACACATAGCATTATTTAAAGTAAAATTATGTTCATTATTAAAAGGCAAATATAAGAGCATATCAAGATATTTATCGAAATGGGAACATTCAAAAATTGATTTTGATGGAGATTCAAAAGGATGATCAATAATAAAATTTCCCATAAATTCATCTTGATTATGATCAATCAAACTATCAGTTTTTTTTTTTATATTAATAACACAACTTTCAGATAGAATCACTTTCTTTGTTAAGATAATTTTAGTATTTTCCAATATATGACAACTTAGTTCACTTGTATTCAAAATTAAAGAATATGTTGATGGAGAAGAACAATCATAAGTTTTTTGTTTTTGGTAATCATGAACCCATTTGATATGGAGAGGTATTTCCTTGGCTGAGATGCCATGACTCAAGGGCATCTAAGCCATCAAAGTCACTCGAAGATCGCACCGGACCACACCAACCCTTAACATGGTTGGATTTGAGGTGTCCCAGGGTTTTGAACCGATCACATTCACTTAAGGAGTTCCTTAACAACACACTCCATCACTGAATACTCTAGACCTTGGGGACAAGAACAATCAAAAGTTATATGTACTTGGGAAATATTATTCTCCTCATGATCAACATCTATCAAACTAAAAAAAGTTGAATAAAATTTATGTTCATCTACATCTTTTAAATCCTTTAAATGAATATGTGAATGAGTATCAATGCAAGATTCATATTGATCATGTTCCAATGAAAGAGAAACCATATGGTGAAACCATTCACTAATATAAAGAAAATCATTTAAAGGAAATATACAAAGAGATTAATAAACCTTATTGAAAATTATTCTATTGATTCATTTGATTCCATTCTAATATCATTAACTTCACTCCATAATCAATCATAATCATATATCTCAAAAGAAAATAAAAAATCATCTATAAATTGTTCCAAAGAATGAATGGGCGTGATCGACAATGTTTCACACCAGTTGTTTTTGATGCGACCTTTGAAATTCAGGATGAAAATCCTACACATAACACCTTTGTGAGTTATATCATGAGAAATACAATTTTGAATAAAATAATTAATATGTTCATATGTAGTAATTTCAGCCTCACCATCAAACTTATTTTTTACAATATTTTAACTATATTCAATGTAGTGTTGCATGATACTTTTCTTGAAATACATCTCCAAATAGGAGTTTGGGAAGGATTCATTGAAATAAAAAGAATTGAAAACAAATAACCCCAGGGACCATCTTGTGAGCTTGGCCCTCTTAGCGCAAAAAATGTTGATGGTGAAAATTTACCATGATCAACATTAAGGAGACCACTCAGTGAGGTTCCCAATTAGACACTTATCCATTTGTGATGATGATTCTCACTAGTTATAATGGGTCTAGTTACCCGTATAAAGGTTTTTCTACTATGAATTAAGACTTTCCTTGAAGATCTTTTAATATAGAATGTAGAAAAGAAAGCACCTAATCAAATTCTATTACAAATATAAAATGTCCATACTAGGACAAAGAAGTAGTTTTTTGAACCGAGTTAGGAGCAAGAAAATAATAGAAATTTGAGCTTGAGAAAAATATCAAACATCACTTCTATTGATCACACTTATATTGACTTATTCTTTGAGGGCACTTGTGTGCAAGTGATCCGTTTATGGTACATTATGATTCTATTTCGATTATGACTTATATATGACGATGATGATGTATTGTGATTTATATGTTACCTTCAAATGTAAATGTATTGAATGATATTATTGACGAGTTCTCTTGATTGTGCAGGACACATGATAGGTTATGGATGTTGATGGCATCAATGAATTTCCTTGGACTCCACATTCAGTCGGAGTGGATTGCATTTTGTTTGAGTATTTCATTTTACGCACATGTGATATATGATTGATTAGAGTATGATTTGTGTATATGGATTATCGATACTATCTTTGTGAGTGGATGTAGGCTTGACGATGCTTGCTAATCCGACTCACATAAGGAATAAAAGGGTCATGACAGAAAAAAAATAAAATTGAGGGAGAGGTGCGGAAATGTCCCCTTCACAACCTACTAACACTCTTGCCATGACCTGAACTCTTGGTTAATGATTACCTAGTTTGATAGGTGGCTTATTAACAATATAAGCTTGTGAAAGAGTGAAAGCTCTTCATTGCAAAACAATATAAGCTTGTGAAAGAGTGGAAGCTCTTCCTTGCAAAACAATATTTGGTGCTATTGTTTTTCTGGTTATTGTGTGTGGCCCCTTTGCATCTTGGAGCGCTAAGGGGGAGAAGAGTACCCATAGCATTGGCTAGGGACGCTAAGGGGGAGAAGAGTACTCATAGGATTGGTACTAGTGAAGTTTCTGGATTGGAGATCAAGTAGTATTATTTCACATGCTTCACATTGAACATCACCATCAAGCAACAAGGAATTATGGTTATTGTACATAAGATTTAAAATTTTTGCTAATTAGAACTCAACTTGTACGATTGATAATTGATGATAGTTAAATCTATTTTATGTTAGATATTGTGGAGTTTTGGGTTATATGTATATGTTAAATGTTGATCCTTCTTCGAGAGATTGTTGTAAGATTTAAATTTAAATTATGTTTTCCAAATAGAACTAGTATACACGGAATTGGATATGAAGAAATTTGAACAACAATGTATATGTGATTGTTGTTGTTAACCATTGTAAACTTTGTTGATAAATTGTATATGGAGAACAAATTAAAGGAGATAGATATTTTATATAATATATAGGTGTGTTGTTAAGTTAAATGGTGTAAAGAATGGTACATGTATGTTCTCAGCTGTAACGAATTGAATTACTCTCTACGCTAGATATGAACTTAATATCGGAGTGAATGTTTCTCTAGTTAACGCAACGATTAATCAAGCCAAAACCTTCTTAATGCGACTTGCGATCTCTATACATTTCCTTTTCAAATCGAAGCAATGGAAATTTATGAACTACTCTGAATTAGGATTTTTTTTAACATGTTTAACCTAGACTAAATTTTTACCAATATTGAAAAATCAATTGAATGGTTTTTACTTGTTCATAGAGAATTTCGGGATAGTAATTATATTTCTCATTATCTAAGAAATTGTTATCAAACCTCCTTGTCTTCTAGATTGTCTCCCTTTCGAAGGTTCTTTTGTATCATTGTAAAGCTGATTTATTATTGTGTCTATTCCCTAGTTTATTTTCATTGCTTGATTAATGCCTTGGTTCACTTACCATTTATTTATGTTGAGAATATAATTCGTTGAAGTCCTTGGTCGTTGAAATTTTTAAATGTCCAACTAAGAGTAAATGAAAGAATCCAGTGTGTTCTATTTAGTTTCTTGTCGACGTGACGCTCACTAGATAACATTCTTATTAGTGATAACGTCTCCAGAATTCTACAGGTTATCCTAACAGGGTAATGAAAGAATCCCCATTCTAGTAGTGGTTAGAATAACTAGATTTCGATTTGTTTGTTAGTTGTAATATTAATTTTCTCTAGAGTAGTTTTGTAATTTTATTACCGGTTCAAAAGTGCTCCTACTGCGTAGACTTGTGGTCTTCCTTTTCTTAGATATTAGATGAATATTGTAATTTGAAGTTGGATGGTAAATCGTTCATACTTCAGAGTTTTACCAGCTGGAAGACTAAATTCCGGAATTGAAAACAAATTTCAGTGTTGTAGCTATAATTTTTTTATCGTTGGACCTTGCTAAGATTGATCCCTCTTAACGGCTAGATGGAGTAAAGTTTTGTTTCCATAACGATGTTATTACTCGAGTTAACTAGAAGAATCCTATGATTCAACCAGAACTTCATGGTTACTTCCGGTAGGCTGGAACTTCGCTTTAAAATTTAAGTGTAGCAGTCTACATATGTACCATCGCATTTCAGTCCTTCTAGATTTGGTCGTTTTTGCGCGCCGAGTTTCCAGTCGATTGAATTTTTGTTTTCCTCCTGAGAATTCTAGTTATTCTGATGGAATCGCTACTTCTTGCTTGCAACAAATGAGGAAGCAAGATAGTCTTATTTCCCAGCAGATAAGGTTGAAAAGTAATCCTTGAACTGTGTTAGCACGATAACTGATTGACATCTTGTGTGGTTAATTACATGATTCAATAAAGAAGAACAAACAAATTGTTATCAATTGTCAACGTGCCTTCTGCTCCTTAATATTATCTCATATAGAGAGTTAATGTACTCTTGAATGACTTGATTTTCCTTTGAAAACGGGGCTATTGAATAACTCTCATTTTCTAATACTGTTGTTGTCACTGTAATCATGAAACGATTATGGATAAACCTACTTAGCTTAAATGCTAAATTAATAGCACCAATTATGAGCAGTTTAATGAAACTATGTTTATACAATAATACCCTCTCTATCCCTTTACTCCTAATTATACAAGTCTGGATACGATTAAATTCGTTGATCACTACTTGGAAAGGATTTCATTATTTCTTTTCAGTCTCTAATAGAAAAGAAAATACAAGCATATATATTCAAGTTAAGGTTTGAATGCATCCATAGACTAAATATATATATCTTCGTACATAGGGTAAAATGTTTTATTGAAGGAATTGGTGGTAATTATGATAATGTTATGACTATATTATCTATACGGAAATACAATATATAGTAACTATTATAAGAATCTTTCACATTTTAAAAGAATTAGGTATAGAAAAGATTAGCTATTTAAATTATTCTAATATCAAATATGAATAAAACGTGTCTATAATCCTTATTCTTAAATAGATGGGTAAATGGATCATGATGAGAATTGCAATTAACATAAACGTATACCTTAATCTAAGGGTACTAGTACGAAAAATTGATCTTATCGCCCTTCATTAGCTAAAGGAAGTACTTTACTGGTACGTTACTGTCGTAAGCAAACCTGAATTAGTTCTTAGCCTTATATATATATATATATATATTAAGGAACAACTATCTTTATGACTCGCTAGATGATCAACTTGTGTAAGATAATATAACCTTGTTACAAACTTGAGTAATCTCGCGCAGGTTACTAAAGGGTTGCTCCATCTTACACACCAAATAAATTTTAAGTTAAGATATTTTGAAAATAATAAATTATAATCTACTCTATCTTATGCATAATACATTGTTGTAAGTATTAGTATGCACTTCAATTATTGCTATTGTTATTAGTATTATATAGCAGAGTGGGCCTAATGGTTAAGAACATTTGTTTTCTCTTAAGAGGTCACAAGTTCAAATCCAGAGTGGGGTAGGGTATGTATACATCCATAGACTTTACCATTCAAATAGTTGGGCGGAGGAGGGTCCATTGTCCCAAAAACAAAGGGGTCTCATACACCAATTTGGTGTGGCTTGGCAACCTTAAAAATATATTATTTTTATTATTATTATTGTGAATTACTGAATCAAGATAAATAATAGATGATAGATCTTTGGAATAAATATATTTGTTTTTTTTTACCAATCAACCATAGTACTATCTTGTCATGTAGAGAAGGACGATTTAATTTAAAAATAAATAAATGTATGAGACACTTTTAGGTAAATTTAGAAAATTGTTGCACTCATAGAAGGAATGTTACATATGGTATCAGAGTAGGTTCAACCCTGCATCGTTCTGCCTTCCACTGTGTTAAATAAAATGATTAAAGATGTATCACTAATAAATTTTGAATTTGTCCATGTAGGTAATCATGGTTAGAGGACGCAAGGGAAGTATACGTTATGGTGCAGGAGGAAGAGGTATGCCTGGTGCAAGAGTATCCTCGCCCTAGGGATATTAAAGACGTGTCATGGGAATTGATCAAGGAACCATTATGGGAGAGGTACTTGTCCGATGAATTCATTGAGTGCCAACTTAAAGAGTTCAATGCCTTATGACAGGGTAGTCACACAATCAGACTATGAGTCCAGGTTGATGGAGCTACTCATGTATGCTCCAAATCTGAAAATGGAGAAGTTAAAGAATATGATGGTCACATAAGGACCCCTTCAAGAGAGATAGGATCAGTGGCATTGTGAGTGCAACAACACCAGATACCATCTAGACACATTTATGGGCATCGTGACACCCCCCGAGGACCATCACGTTGAGAGGATCCTTAATAAAGGACTCCTTACAAAGAACCATAGAAGCAACAAAAACGTCCTCTACAACAACAATAGTAGTTTAGTGTTGGTTAGTAGAACACACTAGTACAACAAACTCTTAGGCCAACAACTTCTACTTCTGGGACTAGGAGTACCACACCAAAGAATGGATGTTGTACATGTGGAGAGCTACATTAGTAATGATATTATCCGATTGGGAAGACCAATGCAACCAGATCATAATGACCAACTACAATTTGATATTTGGGCAAGGCCCACATGATACATGGAGTGGTGAATAACTACCAGGCTGAGAACGAGTCTATTGTGCTCAAGACATTAGGTATGATCACTGATAAAAAATTTAGTATTTTGATAGACCCAGGAGCTACAAAGATATTTATTTCTAGTGCAACTCTTAAGAATATTAAGGTAAAGGTAGTCAAGCAAGACAAACTTAGATACGTAGAAATGGCATTGGGAGCCAAACAAAAAGTTGGAGGAAAGGTTATTGATTGTACTATTAAATTGGGCAATTTTTTAACGAAGGTAAGCCTTTATATTGGGATATTAGGATATTATGACATAGTGATTTTCATGGACTGGTCAGACTCGCATGATGCGATACTTAACTGTAAGAAAAAATAGTTAAGTTTGAAAGATGGGACACAGTAGAGTAATTATAGGAAGAAACCAAGGACTGTCCTTGATGTTTATTTATTCCCTACAAATACAAAAGAGTATGAGCAAGGGATGCAATTTATATGTAATCTTAGCGCTCAATGAAAAGGGTGAGGTGGAAGGATTAGAAAACCTTATGGTAGTATTAGAGTTTGCAAACGTATTTCCACCCAGGTTTTCCACCATAAAGAAAACTTGAGTTTACCATAGATTTGAAACCTAGAACATAATTGATTTCTAGAGCGCCATATCATATGTCAATGCATGAATTGCAGTAGTTGGAAATGCAGTTGAAGGAATTGTTAGACTTGGGACTTATATGTCCAAGTGTGTCACCTTGGGGAGAACTAATTTTTTTTGTTAGAAAGAAGGATGGATCATGGAGGATTTGTATTGACTACCATCAATTAAACAAGGATACGATCGAGAACCAAAATCTGTTGCCAAGGATTGACAATTTATTTGATCAAATGAAGGGAGAAAATGTGTTTTCTAAGATCAAATTAAGATCGGGATATGACCAATTACATATTAAAGAGGAAGATATACCTACAGCCGCATTTAAAATGAGATTCAAAAACTATGAGTTCATTGTTTTACCGTTTGGATTGAGAAATTCCTCGGGCGTATTTATGAGTTTGATGAATGGCGTATTCCATGAAAACTTAGACAGTTTTGTTCAAGTATTTATTGATGACATATTTATTTATTCTTGAATGAAAGAAGAGAATGACAAAAACTTGATATTGGTACTACAATTTCTAAGAGAAAACAATTTGTATACGAAGCTATCAAAATGCTATTTTTACCAATCAAAGATTCATTACTTGGGAAATATCATATCTGGAGAAGGTATCATTGTGGATCCAATGAAAGTAGAGGATATTATGGAATTTCCTGGACTGACGAATGTACAGGAAGTACGTTATTATTGACACTTCATCAAAGGTTTTTCGAAGAGAGAAAATACAATTACGGAATTGCAAAAAAAAACCAAGAAATTTGTATGGAGAGAGAAATGTGTAGAAGCATTTCAAACGCTTGAGTTGTTAATGACAACACCGATATTGAAGGTTCCCGATATAGAAAAAGAATTATTTGTATGCACAGACACATCCAATGAAGTTTTAGGTGGAGTTTTGATGCAAGACGGTCGAGTGATCTCTTACATTTCAAGGAAATTAAGAATACATGAGGATGACTACGACACACACGATTTGGATTTATTAGAAATCATATATTCCTTACGAGTTTGGAGACATTATGTTATCGGACGAAAATTCGAGTTAAATATTGATCATTGTGGATTATAACATATTTTCACTCAGAGTGACTTGAACATGCGAGAAAGTAGTTGTTCATAACTACTTAGAGAATACGATTTTTAGATTACTTACATTAAAGGAATGATGAACAAAGTAGAAGATGTGTAGAGTCAGAGACCACACATATTATTAGTAATACCTCTTAAGACCAATCTTCGAGAAAATATTCGAACTTTACAGAGAGATGATGTTTGGTACAAAGAAGTCAAGGATGATATTGGACAAGATATCATGATGGTACCTGTCATCACATGAAGTTGTCATGGGTCAAATTTCTCCTTAGGTTCTAATTTTTACCCATTAGTCTTTCTTTAAAAGTTTGTTTTTAATTTTCTCTTTATGATTTTCTTAGGTTAGTTTAAACAAATAATTTTCTTGTACTTGGTTCACATTTTTTACCCACACCTATGGTTTATGCCCTAAGTTCATTTTATGGTTTATATCCTTGAATCATCACTTGACTTGACAACCAACACTATCAACCCCATGACTCCACAAACCTCACATGTCACTCCATCCATTCATATGCCTAAACCTCTCCACTCTATCCCTTTTCCCGTTAGGGAGTCAAATGAAACCTTGTCAAGTACGCTACCAACTCAATAGTTGTTTTCTTAGCGCAACTTTGTATACTATCCCTCTTTACCATCATTCACAGTTATGAAGCTAATTTCATGCTTTTTCATTGTTTTCAACACCCTTATCTTCAAAAGGAATATCATGATTTGGTTATTTATGAAGTTCTAACTCTTTACCAAATTTGAAATCATGTTCCTAACTCAATGTTGCAGAAACTACTAGTCGAGATAGCACTACGGATTACACTACAGAACTAAATGATGGAGGTTAATTGGAGACTGAGGTGGTTGCAAGCAACTCTAGGCTTGCTGTAAACCAACAATTATCAAGCTACGATGTCCACGTACTTCGTGAGACATCCGATCTCTGTTGAAGATCATTAAGGTTTTTTGTATTATCTTTCGGTAGCACCTGGCACTACAAACTATAGTTTCTCCCACCTACCATCCCATTTACCTTTTCTTCCACAAACTTCTTATCCATCTGCATACTAACATTTTCGTCCACTTAAATCGAGTCAATTTGCTTCATATCATTGAATTCCCATTGATCCTCTTGGCTCATGTTCTCCACACTATGCTACATAAACCACTCTTAAACTGTGCTATTGATCTCCTGTTCCAGTCCTACAAATTCCTTGTCAAACCAATGTCATCTTCAATGCTCACAACTCCAGCATTAGCTTTCCTTATTCATTGTTTCATCATATATTTTCATCTCAAATTCTATTTGTAATGAAGAGTTTAGGATCCCTTGCCTTTTAAAATGATGATGACACTGTATGGTGGCCCTATGTTAGTTTAAAATTGGACAGTGTAATCTTCATGCATATCATTTCCAAGAGGATGTTTTTCCCCCATTTTCAGCCATCGAACCTGTCTCTTATTAGTTCAGAAGTGAATTGGAGGAAAGCCCTATAAGACCAATTAATAATCGCCTGTCAAAACTTAAAGACTTTTCCTTTGTTTGGTTTCCTTACCTTTGAGAGCATTACAATACTTGACATCCTTCTTCTATCAATGGATAGACCCCAACGAAAGAAATCTCACAAGGGTGGGAGTGTGGTCAGGACTGATCCTTATGACATGCACCTATTTTATGTTGAGCCTATGATCAGGTATATTTTCCAAAGGGTTTCTTTCCTATATTTTTCTCAAAACATGTAGAGGGGACACCCTAAAGTAGAAAGGAAGTTTGATTTAAACTTTGATGGCACTAAAACCAAGGTAGGAACCCTTGAGATGGAGGCATCTAAGGACACTATTGCAACAACCACTGAGATACCCCACACTGGTGAGAGGTGGTTCAAATATATGATTCTCAATGCATCATTTTCTAAGGATTTTCTCAAGCTAGATTATGAGAAAGACAATTTGTCGAAGGGAGTGCCTAGGAGCCACTTGGTTGAAGTTTTTGAAAAAATGTTGAAAGTTATCCAGAGGTATTTAAATCTGAGGGAAGATTCAACATGATATACTGGTATGACATTAGGATCTTGCTACGCTTCACGGGAAAGGATTTGATGAATATCCCTTTCTATTTGTTTAGAAGTATGGGAAAAATGGTTGAGGGAGTCCAAGCCAAATCCAAGGCTGTGGACACTAGTGTTTTCCACTTTGGTTTGATCAGGATGCTTGTAATGGAGGAATTGAAGAAAATAAGCCTTACTTGGGAATAGTTCATTGTCTCTGCAAATCTACATCTTGACATAGCCTCCAGCTCTTAATCCAGGGTGCAGATCCCTTTGCCAGCTAGTAGTGTTTCCCAAGAAGAAAAAAGAAAAAAGAGAAAGAGTAAACATATTTCTCAAGACAAAGAAGTTCGTAAGAAAATTGAAGAATAATATAGGGAATTCGATCACTCCCCACAAAGAGAAATTTCACCTGAATATGCACCTGAACTAGAGGAAGTTCCCTCATCAGCTAAAACCACAACCAAGAATGAGAGAAAATTTCATTTTCCTTCACCTACTACAACAACTAAGACCAGAGTTAGGAGTCCTTTCACCAGATTATCATCCCACACGGAAGTTGTTGAAACATAATCCATACACAAGGATTCAGGCCTAAATAAAGTTAAAGGTAAAAGTGACATTGTTGGGAATCCTATCGAGGTCATGACCAAAGCCTCTATTCAGAAGAAAGACAAATTTAAGGATGAAGCTACTGAGAATCATGTTGAATTCATAAACATCATCACTCCTCTTCATAATCCCACCTTCAAAATATTGATCAGACAACTTAGGGATGCAAGGAAGGAAGTTTCTTGTTTGAAGGGAGAAGGATTGATTGAGAGAAGGAATATGAAGGAGCTCATGGACATGTAAAATAAAACCCTTGATCTAGCAAGGTTTACAACATGAATATTATTGCCTCTCCAAAGGAAATTTAAGACTTTGTATAGGAAAAACATAAGCATACATTCGCAAAACAAAAATATCAAAGAAGAATTGTAGCCCTTCAAAGATGATCTAGCCCACAGGAATTTAAATGTTCTAGCACAAGCTGCAATAGAAAGAAATTCCCTTGTAGTAGAAAGAGGTTCCCCTCCAAAAGAAATAAATGTTGATGTGACAAAGGGAATTTCTCTTGCAACAAGGAGGAGTTTCATATTGAGAAGATAAAATGGAGAGTATAAAAGATCCATTTTTTATGGTGATTAGTTTTTGCAAGATTGAAGTGTTAAGGGAAATATTATATTTTCACCTACTAGAGGAATGTACAAGCTCATAATCCATCTACTAACAATTTTTGTGTTTTTGAGGATTCATTACATGACACAGATAAAACACAGAGATTTTGTAGCATTTGGTGCTATGGAATCATCCACACAGATTGTTCTGTAGTTGTGTTATTGAAGGCGCTATGAAATAACCTAGATAGACACAGAGTAGAAGATCGCTACAGAAATTCGTTGCAGAACAATGTTATAGGAAGGCGCTATGAAATATTCTACCGAATGTGCTACATAATTGAATGGGGAACAATTTTATAGCAGCATGCACTACAAAATCTTCTACCAGTTGCGCTACGAATCTAGATTTGTAGGAATCTAGGTAAATGATGATGAAGGAGTCACAGGGACTCCACTAACCATAGTGTAGGTAGGAGTTGAATTTCTTCTTGATACACTCATACCTTAATTAGTACTTGTATCTAAATCAATTCTCATTATTCGTTGGTCATGAGCCTGAGCGGTGAATATGTATGTACCACATCTATTAACTCTAATCCTTTTGGAAGGTAGTTTCAGTATTAGACTAAACTATGGTAATTAATTCAAGTGTCAACAAGACCAATAGGGAGAATCATCTCTCTCCATGACGAATCAAAACTCGTGATGTAACAAAAAACACTAAGGCCAACAAATGTATAAAGAGAACACTTCTAAATAAAGCTAGGGCCAATGCAAAAAAACATGATAGGATGGTTGAAAGGGACCTCCCAAACTAAAGAAGGTAAGCCTCTCCTAGGAGGATACAAGATTCCCAAACAATAGAGTGGAGGTAACAAAATCAGTTATAAGAAACCTCATGGGATTCAAAGAACAATTAGTCAGATCCCTCTAGAGAGAAAATCCTCCATAGATTCTATGTGTTGTTTGATCCCTATCTAACTTAGGGTATTTGCCAAGTAACCGTTGCAATCAACCTGTGTCGATACCTAGGTCACGAAACTAAGGTGACCATGTTATAACCAATGTCCGAGTGAGAATTAGTAGGTTTCGTTCACCGTATGGGAAGGGTAGAAAATTCAAAAGCCTCAAAATCACTTCCTCTCATAGAGGTAAAGGTACTATCAAAACCCCGATATACGAATAGAATGCCAGAAATATCTTTGACGCTAGGAAGGTATTAGAGGGATATCTCTTCAACCAATTTCGTGCAACCTCATTGTTAGCTCTAGTGTTAGTGGAGCCTATCGAGGACACCAATTATACAATGGGTTTCACCACTCACTCGACATAAACCTATGTTGAATTTTGTATCCTTGGAGAAGTTTACACAGAAAATTATCCTTGGAGAAGTCCCTAAATCCTAAACTTGTTTTTGTAAACTAAAAAATAAAATCATTTCTAATCAATTTTAGTTATTGAGTGCTAATTTTACTAGATTCTTCTTACTGAAGAGGCATGGTCATGAAACTAATGATGGGATGAGTCAGCATATGAAAGGAGCACATGTAAAAGCACTGATAAGTACTAGTCTTTATTTTTCAATAGAAATGATATTCTTATAAATGTCATGCATACAATGAAATATCTTTAGTTTTAATGACAATTAAATCTTTCCTAAGATGCCAAAACTAATGAAATATAAACAAGAGTGCAAATGCTTCAAGTGAAAATCAATTTTTTTTGTATTTTCAATATAAGGGAATGAGAATGCAAAGACTAAATTAAAAAACTCTCGGACAGTCCCTACTTCCATCACATGAATACAAGACAAGAAGGACATCAATAAGATACTACTCATTCAAAGATGCAAAGACTAAAGATGAGACAAAAGGCAAGAAACTAGTTAGCCCAAAAATTCAACAATAGTACAGCTTCCTATCACTATCCAAGCACTCAATAAATAGGACAAAGACCCAAGAATACTCAACAAGAGTAAAAAATCACTCAGAAAACACCACACTAAGCCAAAAAGGCTTGGAAAAATGTTTACGCAACTATTCAGGGAAAAAAAACGTATGTACATTCCCTAAAAACAGACAACACACATATGTACATGATTGTTAAGGGAAAAATCACATATTCAAAGAAAGAAACTTACGGGGTAAGGACTAGGCCAAGAAACTAAGATATAAAGAAAAGCATTGTGTGTTAAGAAACAACACACATAGAAACTCAGGAAAATAGAGAGAAATCAAACAAAAAAATCACCAACTAGACCCAAAAGGAAGAAATTCCCTGGTGGAGTCACCAATTCTGCTATGAGGAATAACTCTCTATGGTTTGGGGCAAGACCACCATAGACAAAACAACACCCAAAAATCAACTCTAATATCAAGTATGCTAGATAAATCGAAATTCCAACAAAAGAAAGTCTAAAATCATACCTCTTACGAACGTCCATAGGAGACCACATTTGATTTGACGATATGATTCTTGATTCCTAGAACTCGTCCTGAACAGCCAATATACACAATCATATAAATAATATATCAAATGTTAGAATATAAAATAACATAGTCCATTAACATGTACAAAAAATTTACCCATAGAAAATAATACAAATATTTGTATCATATAATTGGATGTGAAAAGAGTATTTTTATTAATATAATGAGTAGATGTAATATCCCAAGATGGAGCCCCAGTTGTAATTGTAAATGTAACATGTTTTATAGGTTGGTGAGACAAGTGATTATAACCTAGGAGCTTATGTGATGATTAGGCCGGATAGCCTAGATGCTAAAGGCCAATGAGCCTATTTTTGTACATGTAAATACTCATATATATCATTAATATAAATACATCGTTGTGTGTATACTTATCATGATAAAAGAGAATGAGGGACTAAGATCCACTAGCTAGGGAAATGGAAGGGGATAAGAACCAGAAAAGGGGATAAGCTAGAGGGATTATCTCTAAGGGAATAATATTATATTATTATTTTCTAAGAACTAAGGTTGGACATAACCTATGTTATCCTAATTCCTATGGGAAGGGAATGAATTATAAGTGGATCTCATGCAGCTTCATGAATACAAGTGTTTGATTCGGGACATGCTATTATATTTGGAAAAAATCATCATTCTTGGGGGGTTCTCTTCCATTTTGTACAGGATTCCCATGCACGTAGGGAGCGATTAATTCCATTGTTGACCTATGGACATCCACGCACCTCTGAAACCTGCACACATTCTGGAGCCATATCCCATGTTTTATTATCATCAGCTAAAACTCATGATTCTCCTGGGTGGTACAACGTACATGAGCCTACCTAAGATTATGTTTCAATTTCCTATTATGAGCAACGCCTATTTCCAAACCCAAAGGCCATGGTTGCCTCTTTTACATGTGAATTAACTAAACGATGAATTTGTTTTCACCTAAGCCTGTTGTTGGTTATCTAGGAGCAGGAGTGAAGAGGCGAGTTTTCAGGGCTGTGGAATGAAGACATAGGTTTCCAGGCCTATGAGAAACTCTCTCCAGGTGAGAGAGTTTGCTGGGAAAAAATAATCATGTTGTCACACATGTGAGAAACTCTCTCGAGGTGAGAGAGGTTACTAGGGAAGTGATTTATCCTGGAGGGAGCCCAACAACAGTTATAGTCTGGCCTGTTGTTGAATCCCTGGAAGGGAAGTGGGGCAGCCGAAGCACTTTTGAGTAGAGAAGGGGCACACTTCTGGGGGTGGGACAGGGATGTAGGGAAAGAGAGGTCATAGGCTGTGTGTATAAGTTGGATCCTAGGAGGGAATACTTCTTGATTCACTGTGTAGCATCTCATTGTCTCAACCTAGCTTAGGAATCCCTTTACCCAGGTGGAGTTTAGTCCCAACTCAGGGTTGACCCACTAATAAGAGTGATGAGTAGCATGGTTTATGGCTAGGAAGTTTGTGGAAGGTCTTCACATAGTTGGTGGTCTTCTAGAAAAAGATAAGTACCATTTCTATGTTCATTTACATGTTGCATATTTGTACATGACTAATATTTATAAGTATTTCCTGTATATGTTGTCTATGTAGGATTATTGTTATTTTCACATTAATATGTATATTAGAATAATGTAATTGTATGTTAAGTTATATATGTATGATGTTCTGTAAGAGTTTATGTGTGCCATAGACCAGCAACTCTATGGATGGGTACATTACATTTTGGTTATAAAAAGCTCAGTAAGAATCTGTTTTAGAGTAGCATGCTCTAGCCTGGGTGGCTGAGGGTGTTACAATATGGTATCAGATCATGAACTATTTTTGGTGGCATGACCAGCTTGGGAGGTCGGCGTATGTTAAAAAATGGTATCAGAGCCCAAGGTTTCAACATTGATCCTAGATGGGCCATGTAAGTGGAAATTGAAGTAGAAGTTTCAGAATGAATTGTTTTCAAAATGGACAAATTTCAAGTTTCAGAGCATGCATGAGTTCTAGGAGGGTGTTGATGGAACACCTTGACTGTGTTCAAAAGCTATGGAATTTTAGCGGTTCAAGAAAGCCAATAGAGGAAGGAAACTACAATAACTTTGGTTTTTGGGCCATGAAGTTTATATTTGGGCTGTCAGATCTATTCAGGAGAAGGAAGACCCTTCACAACCATCAGATCTGAGAAAGGAGCACGACAGTTAACCCTGAAGTCCTTCAGACTTCGTTACTTTGGTGAGTTTTAAGTTTTATTGAGAAAGAGGAAAAATCCTCGAAGCTATGAAATCCCACAAAGAATCTATGTTGTAGATCATTTTGGAGAAGTTATATTGTTGGATTTACCAAGTGGTTCGGTAGTTTGGTGATTCGAGGAAATTCGTTTGAGATTTTGCAAAGTGGAATTTTTCCCGAAGTCCTGAAGTATGGAGCCAATATAGACCGTCAATTATCAGAGACATGTGTCCGTATTTCATCTTATTCAGGAGTCCGATAGTTCATAGGTTGGGGAAAGTTCAACAAAGAAAATCATCGAAGCCCGAAGCTCTGAAGATGCAGAGCCCCAAATTCTCGGAGCCCCGAAGTCCTGAAGCTCTAGGGAATATCTATTTAGAAATTCAATGTTCAGATGATTTGTTTTAATCTAGGAAGGAATCCTCTAGAGTCCTGAAGCCCCGAAGACCGAAATCTCTGAGAAATAGTTCTTTGAAAGTTCCCCATTCAGGACAAATAGAGTGTTCTAGTGTTGGATCTTTTGAAGCCCGAAATTCTGATGTTTCGGAGTGAAACTATGATATAAAAGGATGAATTAACCGAGGTTGACGTGGATCTCCTCTAAACGTTCCATGTGTCACTATTTTTTGTACCTTTGACAGGCCCTTAGTACTAATTGGGACCTGACACATGTCACTCATCGATAGGGCCATGTGTCACTACATTAATTGTTTGATAGCCAAGCTAACGAGATCATTTTATTCATCAGTTCAACGTTAGGGTATTTTGAAGTGTTATAAGGTAAAGAATTCCAAATTCTAAAACTCCGTAGCACCAAATTATAGAATCTCCAGAGAGAGGTGCTTTTGGGAATAAACCACTTTGACATTCGGGGAAAATAGTGTCTTGTAATGAAAAATCTGTCGAACCCAAGAGCTACGAAGTGTTGAATCACAAGTTCTGATGTGGCATGATGATGTCACCTGGGGTGATGTGGATATTCCCTAGGCATGCCATGTGTCATATGGTTTTGTACTTTTGACAATCCCTATTGTACCAATAGTGATCTGACACATGTCACCCGATGGTGGGGCCACATGTCACCACCTTAATTGATGACAGTTTTACTAAGTGGACCCCGAAAGGTTCATAAATTTGGAAATTTAGCATTCGAAGTAAATGTTGGAAGAAGTTATGGAATCCTCCGAAAATTGAATATCTATAGTGTCGGAGTGTCATGACATGATGACTTCATCAGGAGTGATGTGGATCGGTTCACTATGTTGGAATTCGGTAGAATTGTTTAGTCTTTTTCTGAAGTTCTCGGAAGCTCGAAGCTCCAGAACACAAAAGTGTTAAAGTCCTAGAGAGCGATAGTTCAAAATTCTCTCGGTTCGGTGTTTGGAAAAAACAATGTATTATGGTGTGAAATATTGAAGTTCCTAAGCCCAAAGATTTGAAGCATCGGAGTTTTGAAACCTGGAAGAATCACTCATTCAGAACTTCATCGGTTCGACGTTCTAGAAAATCACAGAGTACTGAGGTAGAAACCTATGAAGTCCAAAGTTCTAAAGTAAAAAAAGTAACGCAGTCTGTTGACGTCACCTGGGGTGACATGGACACAATGGATACTTTCCATGTGTCATTGTTTTTTAAGTGTTTCAAAGACATTTCATGCCCAATTAAGATGCAACATGTGTCATCCGTCGGACTACACCATGTGTTCTCTCTCTAATTCCTCCACGTAGAATCCTGGTACATGGATGTTGATGAGACTCAGAAAGTTTGTCAGTCTAGAATTCATGAAAAACAAGGGAATAGGAAGGAAAAACCTTTGAAACACAAAGCCCTAAAGAATTTCACGAGTTCAGCCTTCGGAGGAAATACTAGATGTTGCAGTTAGAATACCCAAAGCCCAAATCCCTAAAGCTCCAAAGAAGTACCCTTCAGGAATTCGAGGGAAATAAAATATGGTAGAAGGAAAACCTATGAAACCTGAAGTTTTGGAACCTCGAAGTCTCGAAGCTCCATATAAGCGCCTATCTACTAGCGCTTGGTCTCATGAGATTGGGGGCCAAAGAAAAGGGGCTAATGCTCAAAAAGTGTTCTAAATAAAGAAAAGGGCTTAGGAAGGAATATCATGGGGTTTCAATGGTTCAGACCTGCACCTAAAGAAGTAATAAGGCCTGTGAAACTTATGATAGAATCCAACAAGGGTCAAAGAGCCAATTTCTCTCTGAGAAAGAAGAACATTTGTACACAGATTACATCACAGAAAAGACAATGTTCAATTGTCCATAACTTTCTCCTCAGGACTTAGAATTGAGCAATGAAGAAGTCAATGGAAAGGTATTGGAAAAAGGACTCCAAGTATTCCATCATAATTAAGGATTGAGTATTTTAGATCACAGTAAGATAGAAAGAATATCTTTGGTGACCAAAAAAGAGAAAATTGTGCATATGTTACCAAAATGGTACACGATGGTTCTAGCTAACAAGAATTTGTTGTAAGCCTATTTTTGGATGTAATGGTTACATTTGAAATAGAAAAATTACTAGAGATTCCTACAGATCAAAGAAAGAATGAAAGAGACAATTCTTCATTTTACATATAGGAACTTTAATAATTTATTGGATCAGATGTTGGGTTCAATAAGCAACATGGAAAACTTGAAGGAAATTCTAGTTTGGTGAAGTCTTGTTCTATAGAGATTGATATATCATAATGCTAGTATTTTGATAAAGAAAGACGAAATGTATGCATGAAGAAAGTGACAACATCTCCAAATATAATTCCTACAATTGGAGATAACACCTCCATTATTGCTATCAGAATGCACAGTGGAAGCATGGTATGAAGGTCATCAAATATGGCATGAAAAAAGTTGAATATGCATGTCAGGTTGAAAAATCAGATGGGTCAAGACAGGAGAAAGTAATAATTTATTAAGCTAATCCCATTGTTGATATCATTAGTCACGGAAAGGGTAAATCAATTTCTTCAAGAAAGAATTTGGTGTTAACTATCCAAGGCTACCCAGAGAACATGACTGGAAATATAATTTGGTCATGTAGGAGATGGATTAGAGAACTCCAAGTAATAGTAGAATGATGAAAATTAATATTGGTATAATATGTGGTTGCAAGTATTCTTGGTATAATATTCTTACATGGAGTCAAATCCTTGAACATTTTAAGATAGTGGAAGAATAAATCATGAGGTGGATATCAAGCTAATGGGAATGCATGAAAACACTCCACGAGGGAAAAAAACAAATAGTATAGGATTGTTGATGCAATCCAAAGGTGTTGAAGGTATTTCCACAATAACATGGAGATATCAAGTCAAGAATAACCTAAAAGTGAAATGAATTTATAAAGATAAATGAATAAGGAACCATGAAGAAGAAAATGGTTCTACACATGTTTTTGAATGAGAAAAGAGATGGTGTCTAACAAGACTCTAGATTAAGTGGCATAGATCCATGAGTGACATCCCTAGAGGTTGGAGGTATCACTTGAAATAATGATGGAAAGTAAAAGCAATGTTAAGTACCTTCAATTAGTTATACACATCTAGAAAAGGAGCCATATGTGCATATTTACAATATGCTAGAGATTTTCTATGCAAGTCAGGTTGAGGCTTTCTGGCAAAGAGACGAGAAGAGTGCAAGAAAACTCAAGTACTAAAGTATTCAGTCAAGAAAGGGATGAAACAGTTTAGTACAAAAATTAAATGGATGTTGAAGATCCAAAGTATATAAGACACCATGATTGGAATTATAATTCATCTAAGTATGAGTTGGGATAGATGGATCTAGGAAATAAACAAAATATAATGGTTAATATCATATTATCATTTGGATGGAAAATCAAAGGAAGCCAAGATTGATTTGGATAGAAAGCGCTCAGGTCAGAAATATTCATGTACAATGATTATGGTGAGAGAACAAGAAGATTCATGAATCCAGGAAGAATTGAATACTTCTGGGATCAACAAAGAAAAGTGATACAGGGAGAAATAAGTTATTGCAATTACTGTAGCAAAAATTATGTTATGGATGGTTCGAAAACCATAAAGAGATAATTTTTTCATGTTTGGAAGTGTTGTTGATGATGTTGTTTCATATGGAAGTAAGAAACATAAAACTAAAGTGTTGGTTATAAGTCTAATAAAAGAGGCATGAAAGATTCTACTATCATAAACTAATCAGGTAACATCAAATTCAATTAATGGAAGCTATGTAGGTAAGTATTTCTCTTTTGAAATTATGTTGCATAATTTCCAAAGGGAAATTTAGGTAAGAATTTCCCTAGATTGAATTCTTATAATACACAATATGGTATTGTTAAATTTCATTAACATGAATAAGATACCACTAGGTGTGGTAAAGGATAGAGGCCTGTAATAGTTATCAAATCTTCTTAGCTTTTGAATGCACACACTAACATAATAACATGTCATGTTAATTTGGTTATGAGGTAATCACCAAAGAAATAAAATATAAGAACTATTATAGGAATGGATTCTAGTGATGCTAGTCATATATGAGACTATGACATGGTTGGATATGGAAAAGTATGGATATGTAAATGTTATATAGCACAAAAATACCAAAAGCTTCCTACCTTTAAATAATCCTTGGACTGCAACATTTTTTCTACAACTAATGCACAACACATAATTATATTGTTGGTCTAGTGTTTGGGTCGAAAAGGAAGGCATCCAAATTATTGAGAAGACAATGGGAAGTGTGTGGATAATGTGTAAATACATTGGCCAGATTTACAATTTATGGATGGTGATGACGCGGACCACCACCACCTCCTGGGGCCTGCTGACCTCCTAGTCTCAGGATCATCCGATTCAGAAGTTGGATTAGCTCGTAGGTTCCCATAGAACCTTCAAATTTACTTCCACAGGAATATTCCCAATTTTTTCAAGCCTAAATTTACCTTTTAGAGGGATTTGAAAAGTCAAGGGAGAAGTCTAGATGCCCCTGGGCTTGTTCTTCAAACTTCATAGAATTTGGGACTTCAGATATTTTGAGATTCAGGAGTCTCAGCAAACAAACAACGGGCTCCTCCCGAACAACGAATTAACGGAGCATCGAACTCTCTGTGGGATCAACAACTCTAGATCTCCACTGAAATATATGGTCGTAAAAGTCTTTGGTTATCCCAGCTTCGGGTGTTTTCAAAACACCTCCCTCCAAATGTTTTGGAGTAGTGGACTGGTGAACAAATGTGAGTGATAGATCAACGGTTCTCGGGCATTGGCAGACAAATGACCCATGTTAATTTTTGGCTTCGAGAGTCTGTGTTGTTTCGCATTGTAGATCTTCTTAACCCTACAAAGGTCAAACTAGTGGATTTGAGATCTTCCCTCCATGTACCCATTCTTCTATCGATGACCAAGGCTCACTCTGAACTTCGGGACTCCAGGAACCTCTCCACCAAAAAATTCACAAATCCTCTGAAGTTCCTGATCCCCAAACATCATGATCTTGCGACGTGTGTCCTCAATGATGGACGACCCCGATGAAATCCATTCTTCGGGACTTTGGGGATTCTCAACATACACTCCCTTCTGGACTTATGAATTCTATAATTTTTCCGATGAACATCAATGACTCTCACCCTCTAGGAAATCAACGGTCATAATGAAATCTTGGGTTCTGGACATTGGGAGCCCTGGATCCTACAACTTACTATCCCTCTAAATGTGTAATTTGCAAAGGGCCTATCTACCTAGCATGTGTCTACTCAGATCAATGACCAGGATTGAATTCTGGCCTTCAGTCCTTTAGAAGTATTTGACTCTCGAATATCCACTCCTAATCTCCTCTGGAGTGATGTTTCACCAGAATAAATGATCTGTTGACACATGCCCTTAGGAAATGGATGGCCATGATTATATTTATCCTTCGGGACTTCGGGGGCCCCGATGCCTACACACTCCAATTCTCTTGAATGCGTGAAGTTCGAAGAACTTCACAGATTAACTCTTGCATAACTCCTCCAGATATGATGATTGTCTACTCTTCTCCAATTTCTAAACGTATCTCATCCGTTCTTTTCCAGTCTTCGATAACTCTTCCTCATTTTGATATTTTTGAAATCTATTTCTCCTGAACTTTGAGGTTTGAAGGGTTTTGAACCCTGGCACACGTCTTGAATTATCTCTTGAAACTGAAATCTCGAGGGAATTTTTTGTGTGCACTCCTTTCACTCACCTTCCTTAGAATGTTTCAACACTTTTCCTCAGTTTCAGCCCTATGAACTCATTGCACGAGTGTTTCATAGATAACTTATACTCGATAGACTATATGTGCACACCATTCACTCTTTCTATGAAAATTCCCTCTATCTCTCCTTAGCTTCAGAGTCCTCTCAATGACTCTCGACCTACACACTCCTTGCATGGGAACTATCTGTTACTTGACCAAACGTTTCATAAGAGAAACAATTGAAACTTACACAAATATTAAATATTCACTCACATAAACATGAAACACATACATAGGCATGTAAATCATATTAAACATAACCTCATTCAATCAATTAACTCAGAGATAGATAAAATCCCAAGGATTTGAGGAAATCCTCTTTTCTTATATTCAAATAAAAAGTACATACATAGATTTCTTACAATCTTCTCCTCTTATCCTCGCAACAACCCAACAACAACAATAAATGGGCATAAAATATAAGTTATATACATAAAGGGGCTTCTCGAGCCTTCCCTCCTAAATATCTTCTGCTACCACATCAGAATTCAGAATCCTACTTCTAGGCTAGCTATGATGTTATGAGCATTTACAAACTAGATAATGATTGATACTCAACATCTATACAATCCTTCCATACATTAAAGAAATTGAAATCTGCTAGGATATTTGGGAATGGATTCATCCTCCAAACATTTAGAGGTCACTAATAACATTCTTTTCATAAATTCAAAATTCAAAAATGTACTTCCTCCTTTGAGAATCAGAATCAGCTCCTATACACGTGTTGGATGATGCATTTTACTCTAGCTTGGATTCCTTTTAATGCTGATGGAGATGCTCATGCATCATACTCCTCAGGATGAAAATAAATCATGGAATCCTTTCCATAAGCTCTTGCACTATTTTTTCATGCTTCTAAATCTCAGATTCATTTACCCAACTAGCATCCTCTATTGGGTGACCCTTCCACTTCATCAGGTATTCAAAATAAGACTTCCTCCTGGTCTTCTTACCAATCCTATGATCTATGATTTTCTCCATCTGTGGATTTTCTCCTAAAAGAATCTGTTGTTTCCACCGAAATTCCTCTTGGTCATCTGCCTCCCATGTGTCATCCATCCTATAAGGATACATGTCTTCTACATTGAATATTTTTGATATTGCAATATCCTCTGGTAACTCAATCTAATAAGTGTTTGTAGAGAATTTTATTAGGATCTTACAACGTCCTATCTTCTTCATATTCATCTTGTTGTATTTTCCTTTTGGAAATATTTCCTTCCTCAAGTGTGCTAGAACTTGATCTCCAAATTCAAATTTTACTTCTGTTCTTTTTTTATTTTCTCAGCTTTTGTACTTTTGACTACTATGTTTTAACTTCCCTTTAATATGTTCATGCAATTCATTCATCTCTGAAGAAAAGTCTTATGCTCTTGCATTTCAGAACTCACTCTATCCCACCTCTCTCAACTCTTAAACTCTTCTATGGTTCATTCCATATAATAACTGAAATGGACTTTTCCTCATGCTTATTTTTGGTGAATCGTTGTATGCAAACTCTTCCTAGGGAAGAATTTGATCCCACTGACTATGATGTGTAGTGACCAAACTCCTCAGCAAATTCCCTAGACTCTGATTTACCACCTGAGTTTGACCATCTGTCTGACTATGATATGAAGAACTAAAGAACATGCTTGTCCCCAACTTCTTCCACAATGTTCTCCAAACATTTCCTACAAATTTTGTATCTCTTTCTAAGACAATACTTCTGGGAAATCCATGTAATCTCAAAACCTCTTTGAAAAACAAATTTTCTATATGAGTAGCATCACTCGTTTTCTGACATGGTATGAAATGTGACATTTTTTAGAATATGTCAACTACTATAAATATGGAATCACTCCCTCTCTGGTTCCTTGGTTATCCTAGAACAAAATTATTTTTTATAGCATCCCAAGGTCTGTCTGGAATATGTAATGGTTGATAAAGACCAATGTTTGCTTGTATTACTTTTGCATATTGAAAATGTTTTCATTTTCTTACAAATTTATTCACTTTATATCTTATACTTGACCAATAGTATGAGGAAATCAGTTGTGCATATGTTTTTTCATGGAAAAAAGTTCTTGTTAGGCCTCCATTATGCTTCTATTTCAGCGGGTTGTGTCTCATTGAGCACCTAGGAATACACAATTGGATTCCTCTGAATAACAATCCATATTGAATTAAATACTTTATTAATGGGTTTCTATCCCTTAGAAAAGGTTTTTCAAAAGCTTCATAAGCTTCCTTAAAATCTAACTCTTCTTGATACATCCCCATAAGGTGTTTAAACCCTAAGATCTCCACTTGAAATTCCTGCACAATCATACACCTCCTACTCAAATCATCTACAACCTTATTTTCACTCCCACTAGTATGTTTGATGACAAAAGTAAATTTTTGCATGAATTCTACGCATTTTGCATGTCTCTGGTTCAACTTCTCATGTATGGTTATAAACTGTAAATCTTGGTTATCACTATACAATAGAAACTCCTTGGGAATAAGATAATGTCTCAACTTATTCAAAGCTTGAATTACTCCATAGAACTCTTTATCACATGTGGAATACTTCTTCTTTAAATCATTCATATTCTCACTGAAATAAGCAATAGGTTTGTTTTCTTGACTCAATACTGCTCCAACTGCTACTCCACTAGCATCACACTTTACATGGAAAGTCTTCATAAAGTTTGGTAGAAAAAAAATTGGTTGTTCTGTTATTTTAGTCTCTAATTCTTTGGATCCCTTTTCATCTTCTTCTGTCCAATTGAAATACTTATGCTCTTTCTTTATGGTAGGCAATGTGGGTGCACAAATATTACTAAAATTTCTGATAAACTTCCTATAAAAACTTTCCAACCCATGAAAAATTCTTACCCCAAATACAGTCCTCAGAGATGGCCAATCTCGGATTTCCTTCACCTTTTCTGGATCCATCTGCAATTTATTTTAAGAGATCACAAAACCCAAATATGTGAGCTCTATCTTCATAAAAGAACATTTGTTCAAGTTTATTAACAACTTTTCCTGCTATAACCTCTTCATCACTAATGTCAAGTCCCTTAATTTCTCTTCTTCAATTTTACCGAACACTAAGATATCATCCAAATATACAATAACAAACTTACCTATGAAATCCTTTAATATTTCCTTCATCAATATCATGAATGTTCTTGGGGCATTTGTTAAGACAAATGGCATAAAAATCCACTCATACAATCCTTCATTTGTATTAAATTGTGTCTTCCATTCATCCGCCTCTCTCATTTGTATCTCGTGATAGCCACTTTTCAGATCTATCTTAGAAAAATAACTTTCTCCACTTAAGTAATCCATCAAATCATCCATTCTAGTTAAAGGGAAGCTATACCTTATGGTTATCTTGTTTATGGCCCTCGAATCTATACATATTCTCCATCCTCGATCTTTCTTTGGACTTAACATATTTGGCACTGCACATCGAATTAAACTTTCTTTGACGAAACCTTTCTATAACATTCATTAATATCAGCAAAGTCTATGCAAATAGTTGTAGAGGTTAAAATTGTGTAGTCAAAGAAAATATGAGTTTATCAATAATTCAGTTCCTCACACATTCATTAAAACTTATGATTCTAAGATCTTTACTCAAGAAAATTATAATCTAATCTATGGCATGCTATGAATTAAAGGCATTAACTGAATTGTTGAATTGATCTAACTGAGAAATAGTAATTGAATCTATGAAAAAGATTAATAAACTGGCTTACCAATGACTATTTAATCTGCTGGAAAGAACAACTAAGTACTGTAAAATTGAGAAGGAACAACAAATGTACTTTAAACAAAAGGAACAACAAATGTTAAATTAATCAAAAGGAATGATGAATGCTAACTTAATAAACAAAACAACGCATGTGCAAATGAGAGGAACTGTCAAGCAATAAACAACAACGATGGAAACTGGAACGACAATCGATAACATTCAAATAAATAATCTATCTTCTGTAATCAAACAACATAACTAATCTATAAAATCATAAACACACTCATGCACAGGGATTATTTTAAGGATGGAAATTTATTTTAAAATGTAGAAACCTTGGCGAATCTTACTAATCCTTCATATGTCGACTATAAATGTTTGGCGATATTTTTTTAAATTTATTCATATTTCTAAGTATTTTATATAGTTTTTATAAACTTTTGGTGATTTGTAAGGTAGAATAATTTTATCCTATATAATTTGGGCGAATCATTTTTAAAATAACGAATCTCGGTTTTGGAAAAACCATGGAAAATTATCCCATGAGCGAAATTCAGCCCCTAAAATCATCCATGCTCATGCATTTATCTTAACTATTGCAAAAGCGATTAAATCACATAAATGAAATCAAATCGATACAATTACAGGTTGAGATGGTAACTCCTTCAGACTGGTCCCTCAGTCCTTAGAATCACTACTACTAGCAACTCAATATGCAAAAATGGTGAAAACACCCAAAGCTTCTATTAATTCCATAACTAGTACAACATTTACAAAAGACTGCTTGTACAAAGAAATTTTGAGTTTTGAATGCTTGGATAAATTTCTTAGATATATTTATATGATTCATTATCCTCTATATATTACAATGATATGGGTAAATTAAGATATCTTGAGGATCAAGAGATCCTCAGGATTGCTTTTACTATTTATAAAGTTTACAAAATAAAGAATCAATCTTTCTCAAAACTGCTTTGCACCTGATCTCTACATCTTCCAACAGTCTACGCGTCTTCAAAATCTTTGAGTTTAACAATATTCACCTATTCCTACAATAAAATAAAGCAATTGCAGCCAAATTTTAGAATTTATCTAATATCACTCAATAATATTTCTAGAGGACTTTTTAATCATTTTCTATCCTAATTATGTCTAATTAATGGAAAAGCCAGTCAATATTATTTCATAAACCATGGGAATAAGGAGGATATTTGTATCTTTTCCCCAACTCAACATACACCCTAGCTTACCTTCTTTCCTTTCCTCATGCAAGCGGAGATCTTACATTTAAGGCAATGATGTTGAAAGGAGGAGAGGTCGGTTCACCAGGTTTCATGATCCCATTCTTACTTTTGAGCTCCTCAAAATAAGCTTCTTCCCTCTTCCTATTAATTTGATAATAACTCTGGTAACCCTCTGGAGGATACAAAATAATAGGAGGACTATATTTGCACCTAGTCCAGGTAGGCCCTTCATCCGGGATCATTTTGGTATACCTTTTCACCCTGAAGTTGCCTACATGAAAGTTTTTGAAACCAAAGGGTTCCCTACTCTTGACTACATTTGGGGAGGCATCCCATATTAGTTTGGAAGAAACAAGAGATTCTTATTTAAGCTCCATAAAATATTGTAGACCTGAATGTACAACCTGTTGGTGGATAGGAGATAAAGATTCTACAACCCTGTTGCGCCTCTTTTGCCACCTAGATGAGAAAAACAAAGGTGCTTAAAAGCTTAGTTGGGTTAGCTAAGTAGGACAACTATAAGGGAAAGGGTTAGAAAAAGAAATATAAAATAACAACTAAGAATTAAACTAAGAAATAAAATAACAACTAAACTAGTGAGCATAGGGACATAAGAACAAAAAAAACAATAAGACTCATGTCACCAATGGTAAGGTTTATATCAATGAAAGAAAACACCAAGAAGAAAGAGGACTATGAGTCCCTTCTTCCTCCAAGGGAGGGCTCTTGGACCCCCACAAATAAGCTCTTTTTACAACTTTGAATGAAAATGGTGAAAGAATTCCAAGCTAATCCACTCAAGGGGTGAGATGGATTGCCCAATGTAATGGTGCTAGTATACTCTTGATGAGAATAGAGGATTCCTCAAGAGAAAAGTAGCAACATAACTTTGTTATTGAATTCCTTAAAAATGAAGTGCACCCATGGCCTTGTTTTATACCACCTCTTTGAGGTATTGTGCAACCAACTTGTAGTGTGAAAAGAGGCTAATTAAGACATTTTTAGGTCTTTGACTAGCCACCCAGTCACATTCAGTCGCGATTTGAGTGTCAAATCAACTTGGAAGATGAACCAGAAGTGGGTGGGAGGCCAACCAATCTCATAAATGCACTATTCTCAGATGTGCACGTCTTTTAGTGACCACAATCATGCATCGGGCGCATGTGATATTTTCCTGGGTTTTTGTTTTGCACATGTGCACACGCGCCCTGTGCAGTCATAGTGCACTTTAATTTTATCACTAGTTGTATAGTTTTGGACTTTTTAGAAAAAAAATTGTGGTAATTTTTATCCATAGGTGACCTCATAATTGTTTGACGATGTTGGAATCTTGTAACCATTTGTAGATGAAATTGCAGTGATAACAAACCCCTTCCCTCTTCATGAATGTTCTATGCTACATGACGCTTGTGAAGGATTTATAAGGTTCCTTTCTGATCCAAAGGTCTAGCCTAGTATCCCTTTTCATGAAGGTTTTGTGTGATTTATCCCACCTAGTTTGGTTCTTGGTAAAAGACAAGAATTCTTGGAATTGTATGTCCCCAATAAAAGGATTAGGGTTTTGTTTTTTGTTTTCTCCCAAGATGAAGTTGTGGAGGTACAAATCACACATAAAGTATTTTATTTTTTCTTCTTGTTCTCCAAAGAGTGAAACAAACTCAGAAACAATGGTGAACTCAATTGGTTTGCATGCTCTAATAGATTTTATCCTTAGAAACAAATAATGCTCCAATAAAAACAATGTGTAATTAGTAGTAGGAGCCTTGCAATCTACTATATCAATATAGATCGAAAAAAGTTCTTTGATTTTATCCAAAGCTTTATCTAATTGGACCTGTACTCTCTTGACCTTTCCTTGAGCTCTCGTGAGCTCAGTAAGAGTCTCATTTTCTGTTGCTGACATGGATTTACATTGTTTGAAAACTTTTTGATGCTCTTCCATGGTTACCATATCACTCCTACATTGAGTCAAGGTATGTTGGGTCTGCACCAGCTCTGCCTCTAATATGATAATGACAACAGTTTGTTGAAGAGACTGAAATGCTTCCTCAGTCTGAACAATCGTCTCTTCTATTACTGGAGTATCTATCTGGGTATCTTCATCAATTGTCTCCACATGAGCAGGAAAATTTGTAGGAAGCACTTCCTCAAGTTGGGCAGTTGTTTCTTCTATTGCTGGAATTTCTGTTTGAGTTTCCATTTCATGTGTTTCCAAAGGAATCACTTCTTCATTTTGAGAAACCTCTTCCTCTATTGTTGGAATATCTGTTTGAGTCTTTGTCTCTACTATTTCCAATGGACCAGACAAATACTTCCATGTTGTAGTAGAACTAGTATGGAATGTCCTCCTACAAAGTGGGTTCCTTCCCTGTGTTCTAGGCATTTTAGATTTCTTCATTTCATAGGCCTTATCATTTTTCTCCAATTGTTTCCTTAATTCTTTAATTATTTATCTGAGTCTACGAACCTTCTGTTTCAGTACCTTGATTTTTTTAACCCTCTTTCTGAATATCCCATTTTCCATTTTCAATTTTCAGATTTTATTATGGCCCTTGCCTGTTGTTTTCTGTTTATGGGGAATGTCAAGTTTTTCCTCCTCTTGATCAACTAATAATTGTTCCCATGTTTATTTTGTGTTCTCTGTTTGTTCTACAGGGTTGTTTACCTCAATGTGAGGTTTTGGTTGTGTTGCATCTTCGGGGAATGGAATCTCTATGTTAGGGAGGTCAACGACATGGTTTGAAGGAGAAGTTGGTGCTTGGTGTTCTTCAGACCTTCTTACATTTTTGGTAACTGATGTCCCTAAACTCCCCTGTAACTGATGGCCCTACTTAATATGGTAACTCCACCTCCCAACTTTTGAAAAATTGTTCTGTAAGGTTTTCAACTGATGGTTTTTTTGTCTGTGCATTTTCTCGAGTTTCCTGTCAGGGTTGTTCTTCCTACATGGTTCCTGAATATTTTCAAGTTGAATTGTGTTTTTTCCTGTTATTTTCACAGTAGAGGGTTGTTTCTGCCAACTAGATGGGATCTTCTTCAATTTGAGGCTGGGGTAGTGGAGTTTCGGTTGGGGCACTACCTCCTTCTTCCTGAGCTGTCTCAATTCTCCGTGAGGGGGTTTCTTGGGGAATTTTGGGTTGTTCAATTTGTAGGGGCCTATCGGCCTCAATTAGATCACCCCAAGTTATTTGATTTTGGCTCAGGGCCCTACTTAATATTAACTTTACTATCCATGCTGACTAATTATAGTGACATGATCTTTAGCCTTCTAAGTTCTTGCAACAACTTCATGTAACACGACATTTAGAAAAAATGGTAAATTTATTACTAACCTTTGTTTTAGCATTGCTAAAAATTTGAGGTGGCATGGATGCACCACATCTTACCTCCAATCACATGTGATATACCTTTATATTACTCCTGCTAACTCCCTCCATGGCTTGCTGAGAGCGATGGGGTTGAGTCCTTTCCCTTTTTTATCGATTTATTCTCCAGGTTCTACGAAACATTACATGGCCTCTTTAAGCATTGTATACTTCCCAGACCATTGTATGCATTCACTGGGGAGGCCTGTAACCTCTGCTATAATTTCCTTAGTGACCATAATTTGTATGTCTCGGACCATGGAGACTCCTCTCTCCAAGTTCTGGAAGAAATATATCGTGATATTTGTGTCATATCCTTGCAATCTGTTGAAGTAATTTGTCCACCCCAGACAATGTAAAATTTCTCTTGCCTAGTCGGTTACCTGGAGTAATGTGGTCTCTCAGCGTACACTTCAGCCACCCAATGATTTTGTGAATAGATGAGGACAATTGTTGTTCCCTGCTGCAACTTAGATCGACCAACTTTGGAAACCATATTACCATAAATACCAAATATCATAGAACAACAAGTGTATATAAAAATGTGAGTTTTCCCATTTATTAAAATCATTATGATCTATTGGAAAATGTGTCGAGTATCCGCCCCCTCATTAATGAATAAGTCGATCGTGATCAATGACATATGCGAGTGTAATGATGGAAGTTAGTGTTGTTCCTGAGATTACACTTAAGGCTCAAAGAGTAATGTCAAGGCATCAAGAATTTAAGGAATGTTTTAAAAGGTTATTTTTATTCCATTAATTATATGAGAATTAACCCTTAAATGAAATTAATAACTGAACAGAACAGAGGTCATTTTTCATCATCTGAGTTGAGTAATAAAATCTAGTGATGCAAGAGAAAATTAAAAAAAATGTTAAACAAAATGAGGCATCAATGACAGATGAATCTTACCTTGTTTACAGTAGAAGAAAATATAGAATGCACCCTTGAAAGGGTACAAGATACAATGATCCAAGTAGCTTGCAAGTCTTGTATTTACTAATAATGAATATAGAGGAAAAATTGTTTTCTTATCGAATAACCAATGAAACGTGATTACAATATATGTTATACTAAATTGTAGCCACTCACTTATCAAGGAGTAACATAAAGAAAACTAGAGATATGGAATACAAAAGAAGCACATAAATCAAACTGCACAAAATTTGGAATCCCTGTCTACACTTGTATTAATACTCATAAAAGAATGAGTTTTCTTAGCTACAATACAACAAGAAGCAGACTCTATTAAGTCCTTGAAATATGTATTTATACAAAAAATGTTCTCAACCGTAAGCAGTTGGAATTCTCATTATTTATAAAACAATAAATATTACAATATGTGAAAATTGAAATTCTTCACTTGCATATCCCATGTCTCTTTTCCACGCTGGCATAATGTTTCTCCTTCTTTTTCTCCAGATCATAAACAACTGGTATCTAATCATGATATGCCCACATCGTCTCATTTTTTCTCAAACGTGTTGGCTTTCCCCTTCTCAACACATTGCACACATTTTACTATGAACTACACCACCAATCGGGAAGGCTTAGTTGTGTCATTTGCCTCAAAAGTATACAACTTATTTTCTAAGTGAGGAATCCTATATTCCATTATCCTGTCTTATAAATATGTAGACTGTAGTTGCATACTAGGACTGACTATCCATTTATGAATATGGGTAATATCAATTCGTTTCAACTGTAAGATTTTAGTCCGAGCCTCTTCCATGTTTGTCCTGAAATCAAGTTGATTTTTTCCTATTTCATCTTTCCCCAGGACCTTAGAGATATTATCTTTTTCGAGGCCTAATGAATCTTTGTCGAGTGAACGAAATTCTTCTTCACAATATTTCTTCACTTCCTTAGCTAATTTTTTACTTTCAACTATGTTAGCCTCCCAGGTCTTCAGTATTATATAGCCTCTAGCTTGCTCTAAAAGGGACAATCTAGAGACCATGGCTACTTCCTCTTTTTTTGATGACACAAATTCCTCCTAGAAAGTTGCTTGAGTATCGATGGCCTCTTTCTCCTTTAAGTAAATGTTATTTAAGGATTTTTCTACTACCCAAAAATGGTTTTCGAAAGCTTCCACCTTAGCAGAAAAGGATTTTCTATGTTTATTCTAGTTTTTCGTGCACCTCTAGTGCTTGAGCTTAGAAAACTGCCATATCTATAGTCATGTTTTCAGTTAGGTTATTTTTTTCCTGTAGTCATTTTACCAACTTTCCCTACTGACTGGCCCATTCTCTACTTGTATGTGCATTCTTATGCATTTCATCAATATTGAATTTGAGCTGTTGAATTTCCTATATGTCATAGGCTCTAATCTAGTCAAACTTTTATTCATCTCACTCTTGACATTATGCTCCATAGTCTTGACTTCATTTTGAAATTAGCTCACTAACAGATCCTTCTACTTCACTTGTTCTTTTAGGTTCCGAACTGAATATTGGTTTGTTGTTGCAAAGGCTCCCAACGAGCCTGCCACCTTTGTAGCGAAGTCTGCCTCTTCTAAGGCATGTCCATCAAATATCACCCTGTGTCTCCTGACAATTGCACCCTCTTTTTGGTGCGTTTCTTGATTTACCACAACCCTCCTTTTCTTGTTGAAGAAGAATTTAGAAGGGGGAATCTCTTCAAGTTAAATAGATGTAAGATCTTCTAAGAATACTACTTTGGTGCCCGAGTTCCCTCTACTAAATTGTATGGGTGTGATATATTAGATAGGGCTTCCTATCTCGATGGATGGCTGTTTCTCGACTATGTTGGTAGCTGATTTTCCTGGTGTGGACAATGGATTTTCTTCTCCCTTTTTTTATCAAGGGCTAAGTATGAGCTTTAGCTTGATCACTTGGTGGATTTGTCAATGTGGTGTCTCCTTTCTGATTCATAACCTCAGTCTCATCCAAATTTTATTGACCATCCTTTCCAGTGGAGCTCCTTGTTTATAAGCTCTGGACCTCAATTTTCTGTGCCGCTGGAGGTGTTGGGGTTTCTTCCTGCACGACTTTAGGAAGGCCATTTCTTCGGTGGCTTTGGAAATTATAGAATTCGACTAACTTATCTACAACCAGAGTTTGGAATCAACTCAAAACTTCTCGATAGGATATTACTCCTCGGAATATATCATCGTAGAGGGAATGTTCATGCTTGTATCTTTTCAAATTGTAAAGGTCCAAGTGATTTCCCATGATCTTCTCAGGATCATTTTTCTTGAATTCTATATTGACAAGTTTGATTTCCTCTAGGGTTGCGGCCTCTACTTCTGAATGGCTGAAATATAACAATGAAAACATGCCAATCTGCAAGGGAAAAGTGGGCCATACATTTTTCTGCATTGCCTTCAGTTCCTTGTTGATTCCCCCAAGCACAGTCTGATGCATTATTTCATGGCACACCAATTGGTCCCGTAGCAACTTTGGAAAGGCATGTGGAGGAACCGAACAACCAAAAACCCCGATATAAGAAACATTCTCTTCAATATACCAATCCGCTATTTTCCCCAAGTTGGTCACTTTTTTGTCAGAGATCCTACGAGGTGGGAAACTATATGTAGAAACATGCATTGACACCACCACGTAATTGCAGATTTCATAGAAGAAATATTTCGCTTTATCTTCCTATAGCTTCGAATGATAAAGATGTATTGGTTCGGCACTGGTCAGATTCTAGATCCTGCCCATCAAAAGAAAAGGTTTCATAAAACAAATGACATCCATAAGGTATGCAGAAATGTAAAATGGGGCATGTCATCCTTTGGATTTCAACGTCTAATATTCAGTGATTTCCTTGGCCAAACTGTCTAATAATATCCTCTGAATGAAAAACCCTCCGGAACTTCGTGCATGATTGGTACCCATGATAACAGGAAGTGAGCAGAGTTTTCCCTCCTGAAATGTTTATAGAGCATCATGGCCACATACATCATATGAGAGTCCAATGATGCAGTGGCATATATGCCATGGGTGTTTGATCTGAATTTCGCGAGGTGTGCCCACCAATCTTGGATCAAGTCAGGGTAATTATTTACACCTTCTGGGGACTCTTCTTTATTGAACTCCTTTAAGAAAACAGTATCATAACCGTGCTTGAATGGTTGACACAATTTTTAAATCACATGTATATGTTCTGGGTGGAAAGATCCAACAACAACTTTATGTGAATTGCAGATGGTCCTGGTTATGACGTCAATGCTCTCCAGGGCCCAACCTATCATGTCGTTATACAGAATGAACCTCGGCCGCATGGATATATTATGCAGCTCTGATTGAGATACATATTTGAGATTCGTTGCTTGAGTTTCGATCCCCTCATTATATGACTCTTCTGGATAGTTGTCCAGTTCATATTATAGGATATTGCATACTTGCGTCCAGGTTTTTATGATCTCCACAACTCTCGGCGATGTGTCTGAGAGGACATATGTGTTTTGGCTCGAGCTCTCTCCAGTCCCTTTAACCATTTTTCATGGAGCCATGATAGTAGTAAACTCATCACTATGTTACCTGTCAAAGAAAATGAATAAAAATTATTATCTCGCTAAACTTGCTATGTGAAAAACACGAATGGAATTCAGAATAAAATATCTTCTTCACCTTAAGTGCATCAATTTTCATATACCTTCACTGATAACATGTTTACTTCCATCAATGTAAATATTTGGGTGATGATATAGGATCTTATTTGAAATCATTTTCCCTAGATCGGTTATTAATGCCATTAATGGATGGTTCGTGATCGGGAAAAGCATAGACGAAAATTTGAATTTATCTGAACGATGATTTAACGAAAAATTAACATGGGATAAATTATTATTAACTTGTTAATTAATCATGTTTAACCTTAACTCTTTTAGGACCTTCGGACCTCGGGGTATCCGATAACAACTTGATATATGATTCCCGATGTTATAAACTACGAAGTGATTAATTACTAGTTAATTGTCTTTAATCTTTAATTAACTCTGTTTAATTCTTAAGACATTTCGAGAGTTCATATTTCATGAATTTAGAATGCGATGGATTGTAAATACACAAATTCTGAGTGTGTGAAGCTGTTAATTACACTTAATTAAGATTACTTTAATTAACCAAGGTTTAATATTTTGGGACTTCACGTTTCATAGATTTACAAGTTAGATCTTCTATCATTTTCTCAAAGGGTCCCTTCCTGCAGTGATGTGTTAAATATTAGGGAGGTATACATGTATATGGTGACTAGGATCAAATGTTTGTGACGTATCGGGACTTCGAAGGTGAGGCATGTTAAAACGCCTGAAGTATGAAACTTCGAAACTCAAAAATACGAAGTATTCTTTAGTGATTTGACTCTTTAAAGAGTAGGAGACTTGATAAATTCTAAGATATTAGGATTGTTTGATTGAATTAAATACTTCATCAATGGTGAGAATAAAGCGCGCCTTGTTTTTATTTAAATGTGAATGAAATCTATTTAAAGTCTAAAGTTTAGAAATATATATGTGTTCCAACAGGTAGATTAAGTGAGGTGTGATTACTATGTCGTCACCAGCTCTGGAAAAAACAATCATTAATAAATTTCAAAAATCAATTTAATGGTAATTATGAACATTCATCACTTTGTGTGGGAAATTCAAATTGGCATACCTATGTTCAAAAAATGTTTAAGGAAAAAGATTCCGAATAATTTTTAAATTTGTTCACGTATTTTAGAAATGTTCCAGATATCATAACGTTGCAACTCTCCCTTGTTATTGGATATAACTGGAATGATAGCCTCATTTTTAGGAAAGGAAATCAAGGAACACAAAAAATAACTTGGTGTATTAAAGATAAACTTTGATACCAAAGGCAGAGCCATTGCTACTAGCAAGCATCCATAACCTCAACAGGGTTTCCTTTTAACCCATAGATGAGCTTGTATCCTTAATAAATATCTTGAATCATATCTTCAAAAAAATACCAATATCCTGGTTTGGTATCCAGATAATGATAATGCCACTCACTAGAATGTAACTTAAGTGAACAAGTCGGCTCATGATGGGACCTCTTGTCCTTTGACAAGAAAAATTCCAAAGGTCATTGCCTTGGTGTGGTAGCCATAGTGGGAATGCCACTTATGTTATTATCTGATGATCATTGTAGATTGGCTTGTGATGAGACCCCTTATCCTTTGTGGGAGAAGTTTATTACTTTACTTATATTTAAAAAAAAAATCATTTTAGGTTCTATCAAGGGAGGCTCCTCTACTCCTTAAGAGTGAGGGATGGCGTAAGAAGTGTAAGAATGCCAAGTAAAAAATGTTCTTTAGACTCCTTATTATGATATGAAGGAAAATTATCATTCAAGTATATGTGGATATATAGGGGAAAGAAACGAATTATGGTGGTTAATGAATTATGAACAATTTTT
>SNQJ01S0039609.1:21083-36373 GCA_010110895.2 Picea sitchensis | reverse complement strand
ATTATTTAAATAATCCTCCTTGACTTTGTCACTTCACTTTATTATTTAAATAATCCTCTTTGACTTTGTCACTTCACTTTATTATTTAAATAATCCTCTTTGACTTTGTCACTTCACTTTATTATTTAAACAATCCTCTTTGACTTTGTCACTTCACTTTATTATTAAAATAATCATTTTTTACTTTGTCATTTCACTTTATTATTTATGTAATCCTCTTTAACTTTGTCACTTCACTTTATTATTTAAATAATTTCTTCTTTGCAATCACTTTGACTTCTTTGACCTTTTGGGGCTTCAATCCAACATATGAGGGGCCCCCAACTTTGTAAGGCCATAACTCTCAAACCATGAGGAATTATGTGACGTTCGACATACCACCAGAAACAGAATGGAATGTATTATCCATATAGAATAGTCTTACCTGCAAATATATCAAAACTAATACCATTATATATCAAACAAAATTGGGTCCATTACTCAAACCTTTGTGCTACCAGAATTCTCTACTGAACTTTCTTCAAGTGTTGACATAAATGAAAACCAACTCAATTAATAAACAATATTTAGTATTGATAGCAGTCCTAAACAGATTGTTTCTCAGAACTAGATCTTTTTCCTCCTTCTCTAGTTTTAAGAGAATTTTTCTCATCATGAGGGAATTTCCCTCCTCTGTTGGTTCTTCCTCCACATTCCTCTTCTATGCTTCTAAAATGTGAGATTATCCCCCATATTTCCACAGGCATATCATTTTATCTATCCTCCTCTACCTCTTCCTCTTCCTTAAGCAAAATAACTCCTTCCACCATAGTGTCCCCCTCTGGAACTTCCTCCCTTCGTCAGATGGCTATGGTACCTTTCGACTTCTAGTTTAGGTTTCTAGAATTTCTCTCTAACTGTTCCTCTACCTCTATTTGGGGATTTTCCTATATTATGTTTGTTTTTCTTCCTAGAAAATTTCTCCTCATATTTCAAGGTTTCCTGATAAGCATTCTCCACCATTCTCATAGTCATAATAATAATCCCATCCTGGATTTCATACCTCAGGCCATTTATGTACCTAGAAATTTTCTCTTCATCGTTCCCTCTCTGTCTTTCCCTAATATTCAACCTGTAAAATTCTTCTGTGTATTCTTTCACTATCAAACCCTTCTGTCTGAAATTCTGCAGCTTCTAAAACAGATTTATCTGGTAATATTTGGGTGTAAAGTTAGCCTTTAACTTTTCTACCATCCTATCCCAAATCTTGATTTTCTTCTTATCTTTGTTCCTTCGATTAGCTTGTAGTTCATCCCACCATAGCGTTGCGTGTCCTTTCAACCTTGTGAAAGCATGCTTTACCTTATTTTCTTCATCAATTTATTCATAGTAAAATTATTTATCCATAGCCCTTATCCAATATAACAATTCATAAACCTCTAGGTTTCCTTCGTACATTGGGACCTCTATCTTTTCCCTTGCCCGATTTTTTTGCAAAAACTCTTAATAATCAGTCTTTTGCTACCTCTTCTTCTACGATTTATTCTACTTCTGACTCTTCACTTTAAACTCCATTGATTTCACCAGCATCTGGTGCTCTCCTTTGTGATGTCTCCATGGTGTCTAATCTCACACAGAGTTGTCTCATCTCATCTTCCATTGCTAGATTTGCTACAGGTTTGTCCATGTGTTTCCTTAGCCACATACTCATAAACCTCCTTCCTCGCAGAGCTAAATTTCAGGCTCTGATACCACTTGACACAGACCCCCACCACCTCCTAGGGCCCACTGACCTCCTGGTCTAAGGATATTCCAATTTGGTAGTTGTATCGGCTCGTAGGTTCCCACATAACCTTTATTTTAACTTCCATAGGCCTATTCCCATTCTTTTAAGGCCTAAATTTACCATTCAGAGGGCTTTGGCAAGTCAAGGGAGAAGTCCACATGCCCCTGGTCTTGAAACCTTAGTCTTGTTATTCAAACTTCATAGAATTCAGGACTTCGGAGCCTCTGAGCTTCGGGAGTCTCAACAGACAAACAATGCACTCCTCTCGAATGGTGAATTAGAGGAGCATCGAACTCCCTCTAGGATCAACGGCTCTATATCTCCACCGAAATTTACGGTTGAAAAATTCTTTGGTTATTCAAGATTCAAGGGTTTTCAAAACACCTCCCTCCAAATATTCTGGAGTAGTGGACCGGTGAATAAATGTTAGTGACATCTCAACGATTCCTGGGTGTTGGCAAACAAATGGCCCATATTTGTTTCAGGCTTTAGGACTCCCAGTGGTTTCCCATTACAACTCTTTGTAACCCTACAAAGGCCTAACTAGAGGAGTTGAGATCCTCCCTCCACGTGCCCCTTCGCTTATCGACGACCAAGGCTCACTTCGACCTTCAGGCCTTTGGGAACCTCTGCACCAACCATTTCACAAGTCCTCCAAAGTTATTGATCCATAGAACTCATGATATGGAGATGCTTGTCCTCAATGATGCACGACCCAAATGAACTCTGTTATTTAGGTCTTTGGGGATTCTCAACACCCACTCTCTTCTGAACTTACTAATTCTCAAATTTTATTGACGAATATCAACAACTCTCCCCCTCCAGGAAATCAACGATCATGATGAACTACGGGGTTTCGGACTTCAGGAACCTTGGCTCCTCCAAATTTCTATCCCACTGAATTTTGAATTTTCAAAGGGCCTATAATCCTACCCAATTATAGTTAGATTAACAGACATGATTGAATTTTGGCTTCTGAGCCTTTAGAATTCTTTCACTCTCGAATATCCACTCCTAATATCCTCTAGAGTTTTATTCCACCGAAATACACAATCTGTTGACATGTTCCCTCGAGAAATGGACGACCACAATTAGCTCCAGCCTTCAATACTTTGGAGGTCCCAATGCCTCCACACTCCAAATCTACCAAACATGCGAAGTCTGAAGGAATTTACATATTAATTCTTACGTAACTCCTCCATATCTGATGATTGTCTACTCTTCTGTGACTTTCTGAACAAATCTCATTTGTTCATTTCTAGTCTTTAATAACTCTTCCTCCTTTTGACATTTTTGAATGCTATTTCTCCTAAGCTTTGAGGTTGGAAGGGTTTCAAACCCTAGCGCACGCCTTTCACTATCTCTCGAACTTGAATTCTCGAAGGAATTTTCTTTGTGCACTCCTTGTACTCACCTTCTTTAGAAATTTTCAATAATATTCATGAGTTTCATTCCTATGCGCTCCTCGAATGGTTCTTTCATAGAGAAATTATACTCGAAAGAGTAGATGTGAAAACCTTGCACTCTCTCTGCAAAAGTTCCCTCTATCTCTCCTAAGCTTCAAAGTCCTCTCAATGACTGACATACTGTAGTATAGCTAGGGAGGTAATATGGGGTACCTAGGGAGGTACCCAATGGGAATGTAGTTATGTGTTATTAGTGGAAGTCATTTAATATATGGGAATGTGGTCATTCAATGTAAGGTGGACTAGGTCCACTATATTAACAAAATCCCACTATGGTAGTTGGATGTAATAAATGTGAGAAGGTTCCTAGGAGATAAGGAGAGCTATATAAAGAAGTGTAGGAAATGTAATGAAACATAGTGAAGAATATTGTGAATGTAAAAGAAATGATTGCTTGATGAGTTTTATCCTTCCATAAGAATTAATATATGGTGTTACTCTACCTCAAGGGTTTTCTCTATTTGTTGTGTTCATGTTATGGTGAATGGTTTATGGTTTATTCTTGGTATTATCGAATTATATTTCCAGATTTGGTATAGGTACTTAACAATGTAGTATACCTAGGGAGGTAATATGGGGTACCTAGGGAGGTACCCAATGGGAATGTAGTTATGTGTTATTAGTGGAAGTCATTTAATATATGGGAATGTGGTCATTCAATGTAAGGTGGACTAGGTCCACTACATTAATAAAAGCTCACTATGGTAGTTGGATGTAATAAATGTGAGAAGGCTCTCTAGAAGGTTCTTAGGAGATAGGGAGAGCTATATAAAGAAGTGTAGACATTGTAATGAAACATAGTGAATAATATTGTGAATGTACAAGCAAGGATTGCTTGAGAAGTTTTATCCTTCCATAAGGATTAATATATGGTGTTACCCTACCTCAAGGGTTTTCTCTATTTCTCGCGTTCATGTTATGGTGAATGGTTTATGGTTTATTCTTGGTATTATTGAATTATATTTCCAGATCTGGTATAGGTACTTAACAATTGGTATCAGAGCACTTTCCTTGGCAGACATTGTAGGCAAATATTTTTTATTTTTGCAGATTTTTTTTTGGAGAAGAAAAAAGAGGGTCGCGACATTACAGAAGTTTTCGGCATATTTATGTGAAAAATTTGTAGAAATAGGTTGTATATCTGAGTTCCTCTCCGAAAAACACCCAAGTTGAAAAAAACAATCGTCCAAAACGGAGTCCAGAAGGTCAAGATATTGAAGTTTTAAAATTTACAATTTTCAGGGTTTTTTCCGCAGACGGCGACACGATTTGTTTTTATTTATGTAGAATATATAGGCTTAATTTTTTCAAAAAAATTACCGATCTGAGTTCCTCTTACAATTCACCCAATTTCAAAAAAAAAATCAGCCGAAACGGAGTCCGGTAAGTGAAGTTATGAGCATTTTAAATTTAACAGTGTTTTAGGGTTTTTTCAGAAAAAAACCGCGATTTTTTGTTGTAACTTATTGTTCTATTTTTTGGGGGTTTTTTCATGAAGGCTGATGGACCGAAAGGTTCATTGGGTGCTCATATGGATATTTCTTCTCAAAACCTCAAAGAAACTCTTGAAGCATTCAAATCTCAATTGTATGACACATTGTGTGACACATTGCATGACAAATTTCATGACCTTGCAGATGGCCTCAATAATAGTTTTTGTAGTTCATTGGATAGAATGCATGAGAGATTTTGAGGATGATATAATCTCAAGAAATATATGCTTGGTATGATTTTGAGGACGATTTTGATGATTGGTATATGGATAGTTTTCATTTCTGGGATGATAACCACTTCCATATTTTATTTGATGACTCTACTCCACCTTCTGTAGAGAACATCAATGTCCCACATTATGAGCTAGTTACCAGTGTTTAGTATGCATATTCTACAGTGGTATTATTCCTTCCAGATTAGACTATGACCATTTTTCACTATGTGGATGGATCTTCTTATTTGGATCCACATGATAGGTGTCAGTCTTTGGAGAATCATTTGGAGTTGGTTATTGGGTTCCAAAATTTTCCACGGGGAGTTCACATGAGCACTTGGACATGGGACCCGGGATTACAATGGTGGTTGGACTACTTCAGCATGGTGGATTTCCTTTCTACATGGGACCTTGGTTTTTCATTCTTCTTCAGCATTATGGTCCACAATTATCCATGGGACCCTGGTATATGGTTGTACATCAAGCATTGAGGACAACACTTTCATAAGGGGGATGGAATTTAAGCTAGCTAGAGAGGTATTGGAGGGCCCCAGAGGGCCCATAGTGATAATAGTGGAGGTCATTCAATGTAAGGTGGACTAGGTCCACTATATTATTAAATAAGCCCACTATGGTAGTTAGATATAATAAATGAGTAATTAGATACAATAAATGTAAGAGGACTTCTTAGAAGGTTCTACTTCTAAAAGATTCCTCCTCTAGAATGTTCTTAGGTGATGGTAGCACTATATAAAGGGGTTCAAGAAATGTAATGAGACATGAAGAGAAATATTGTATTTGGAGCGGTAGCTCAATAGGAGGATGCCCCCTCAAAGAGGCAAGTGAACAAGAGATGATCCCTTCCATAATAGGATCCATTGTATGGTGTTTCCCTACCTCAAGAGTTTTCTCTATTTCTTGTGTTTATGTTATGGTGAATGGTTTATGGTTTATTCTTGGTATTATTGAAGTATATTTTCAGATATGGTATAGGTACTTAACACATACTATGCCCTCCTTGCATGGGCATTGTGTGTTCATTGAACAAACATTTCGAAAGATAAACAAATGAAAATTATGCAAATATTAACTATTCATTCACATAAACATTAAACACATACATAGGCATGTAAAAAATAGTAAACATAACCTCATTCAATCAATTAACTTAGAGATAAATAAAAGCTCAAGCATTTGAAGAAATCCTCTTTTCTTATATTCAAATAAAAATTACATACACAGAGTTATTACAATCCCATCCTCTTCTCCTCACAACAACCCAACAACAACAAATGGGCATAAAATATAAGTTATATACATGAAGGGGCTTCTCGAGCCTTCCCTCTTGACTACCTACTGCTATCACATCAGAATTAAGAATCCTACTTCTAGGCTAGATATGAAGTTATGAGCATTTACAAAGTGGATAAGGACTGATGCTCAACATATGTACAATCCTTCCATACATTAAAGAAATTGAAATACACTAGGATCTTTGGGAATAGCTTTAGCCTCCAAACATTTATAGGTCATTAATTACATCCTTTTCATAAATTAAAAATTCAAAAAGGCGCTTCTTCTTTTGAGAATCCAAATCATCTCCTATATATGTGTGGGATGATGCGTTGTCCTCTAGCCAAACTTCATTTTAATGCCAATGGAGATGCTCCTGCATCAGGTGAGATACATGACTTAGATAAAGATAATTTTGAACAATCAATGTGAAGGTGCATTGAATAGATATGCATTGAGAGTTTCACTCATGCCTAGTAAGTGGTAGAGTTGCACTCAAACATGATAGAATTGGATACTTAAATGCATTTGTTGAATGTATTTTGTGAATGCATGCATATATATTATTGCATGGAAATACTTATACTAATGGATTAAATTTTGCTAATTCATGGAGTTGAGAACATTTCAGGAGTTGTTAGACATTGCAACAAGACAATTGCAATTCAAGTAGTCACATGAGAATTGACTACAAGTAATTTTCTATTCAGAAAAAGAAGTATTGAACTTACTGATATTAACTATGAACATGTGTATGCATAGAATGATAACTCAATCTATCTAATAAATTGTTTTGTAGTTTTTATTGAATTGTTAGTTATAGACAATTCTAAGAACACTTCATAAGGTTTTTGTACTTATTGCAATGAGAGTATGATGTACATGAAATACTGACAATTTGTTGGTTGAATGTAAGATAGAAGCATTAAAGGAAAAATGGTATTCAACATGGTGCTTGATGAAATCCATGAGAAAGACTGCATCCTAATGTTGCAACAACCATGAAAAATTATGAAATAAAATTTCATATTTTGGGGAAAATTTGAATTACTTATGAAATAAGTTTGCGTTCTAAATGAATTATTTTATGTTCTCTCACGATAATTGCATGTGTGTGATGAAGATAATATAATATTGATTAAATTTGGAATGTTGGGAAAGAACAACTATTGTTGTGGACACTAAAGCCCTATAATTGAGAACCTAAGCATTGTGTGTGAAAGGCTTGGCAAGATGGATCACTGAAGGACTGTGTAGAAGTGAAGGGATGATTGAGCTTGGAAGGGTGAGTGCAACAAGGAAGAGGAAACTCAAGGATTTTTATGGAATGGTAGCTACCATAAGGAGGGTGTGTCAAATGGAATAGTGAGATGGATTATTTCCTGTTATGAACATAATATATAATAATAAATATAAATACATTATAATAGTTAATGAATAAGAATGAGGGTCTTATATACCCACGTAGGGGTTCCCTTCCATGAACAAACGTGACTTTTCATTAATTATTCATTAACTTTTATAATGTATTTATATTTATTATAATATATTGTGTTCATAATGATCTCCATAATGAAATTTCTATTTATAATTTAGTCATTCGAAGACGAAAAAAATGGATAATGTTTTTGAGTTTAAGGGGGTTGAAAAAGTCAAAGAGTACTTTCCTTAGAAGTAAGATCACCAATAAAAGTTTCCAATGCATTTGTAAAAATGATCATGTCTAAAAAACAAGAGACACAATAATTTTAATGAAAAATGCTCATTTTGAGGGGAAATTTAATGCAAAATAACCAAAAATATGAGACTAAGGTAAAAGTAGGTTCAAAACTTGATATTAAATAACCAAAAGGGGTGAAAAAGCACTTCATTTTTACCTTGACTTTGAATAAAGTGAAAATCATGTTGTTTTTTCCCTCTTCTGGACCAGATCTTCAACCATCAATTCCCTCTTGTTGTTTGAACCAGGTTCTTCCACTTTCATTTCTCATCAAGTTTGTGTCTTTTTTATTGTGTTTCATGATGATTTTGGGTGGTTTAAAGCCAAGATTAGGTATTTATTTTAACCCTGGGATGGTCATGGTGGGGTTAAATATATGGACTATTAATTCCCACATTAAATTATCAACCGGTGCTCATAATCTTTGAGGTGCAAGGACAAAAAATGCAGGATTAGAGCCTAGTATAGCCTAATCTAGAGCCTATGACAATATGAACAAACTGAGAAAAGTAAACAAAATACAGGAAATTAACACTAAGGATTCATCATTGGGACATAGAAATGACTTAGTTCTATAAAGGCTTAGATCACAGTCTTTCATGCACTCAGAGTGATGTTTGTGTGATTAATCATGAGTAGCTTACTTAAGTGTTTTTTCCTTCAATGGATTCGTGTAGTTGTTAGCTAAGCTATGAGAAAACCAAATTAAAGCAAACTAACTAAAGGGAAAAACAATCAAACAAATGGAAAATGGAATCTAAATTCAAACCATGCAAATGAAATGAAATGTCAATGTAAGAACTGAACCTAAAACATACAAATAAAACCACTCATCATACATGTAATGATTTAATTATCCATATGCATTCAATAATATGTTTACACTATATACATTCGAACTCTACACAGGTACCAAAACATTAACATGCACAACAAAACATGTATATGAACATAGTACGTAATTAAAATATGGGTGCAATAAGCATAAAACACCTATTCTCAGGTAGACCAAATCACACAGAAAAAAGAAAAAAAAGAAAAATGATAAAATGTTAAAAACAATGCAAAGGCAACTAAAACAATCTAAAACATCTCATGCAATTAAAAATTCATCCTCACAAATTACCCTTCAAATGAGTACACCTGATACACAGGAACAATGATGGGATCAAAGACAATGAATGCTTGGAAGAGGATCTTACTTTCTTCTATTGTTTAAAAGATTATATGTTTGAATAACATTCAAGATCAATAAATATTTTGAGCAGAAAATAGTATGTGCAGGAATGGAGTGAGAATATAAGAATGAAGTGCACAAATTAATGTCGTATTGTTCGTGAAAAATAATATAATTTTCATAATTAATAACCATGTTCATATATTTTATATGCATCTTGGAAATGATTTAAACCACAATTGATAATTATGGAAGTTATGATTGTATTCAAGAACACAAAATCACATATATATTCAAGTCGAAGATGATTAGAAATTATAACTCTAACATGGTGGTCTTGGCTTTTTGTAGAAATAAATCAAGCACACACACAAGATTAAAAACAGACAAATAACAGAGTAAATGATACATAGGTAAGGTAAATAACATTTAATTGCAGGATTGTTGTTCTTAGAGCAAAAAATGATAAGAAACACACAAAAAAATACTTTTTGCTACACAATCAAGGAAATAAAACACATATACAATTCCATAAATAAAATTACATAACAAAGAAGTGATACATACCAAATTTAGGGGCCCTTCCCAATTGGTTTCATGTTCCTTGAAGAAGAAATCAACTGCAAATGGTTGTGGAAATGATTCAAAACTTCATTGCATAAAAATCTTATTTGAGTCAATGTTCCAACTACAAGAGACTTCTGTAGATAATAATCACATTAAGGATTCCCCTTCTCAATGGATCAGATACATATTTATACATAATAAACCAAAAGGAAGAGGTAGAACCAAATCCCAAAACTTAGAAATAAATTTGCCAATTTTTGGAGCAAATCCCCAAATCTAGGTTTTTCACCAATTTCGGCATATTCAAGTTAGAGATCAGCCCATATCTTCTAGAAAAATTCTAATTTTGAAAATGTTCCCTTGATTTACTCAATTTATGACATTCTAGAAAAAACCCATATCGTAGAATTTCTAGATATGATAGCATCTACACGGAAATTGAGGCACAAGCTGGTAGTTTGCGATTTTTAATAATTTTTGAAGAATCATTCCCCCTAAGATGGATGTCCACACGTGTAATATGGGTGAAATTTTCACCATGTCTCCACATGTCGGTGTTGTTCTGGACAAAACCGATATCTCCGATTTTCCTCTAGAAGCATTCCAAATTTTCGACTATAGTCCAGTACCAGATGGTTGTTGATGCTGATACCAAATGACCTAGAACATTTTGGTACCAGATGGTTTTTGGAACGTTCTAGTACCAGATGAGATGAATTGTGAGTACCATATGACATGGAAAGTGAGTAACACATGACATGGAGTGTGAGTACCAGATGACTGTAGAACCTTCTAGTACCAGATGACTTGGAGTGTGAGTACTGGATGAACTCTAGTGCAGGTAGCGAATGACTTCCAATGAGGGAACATATTGTTTATACATAGAAACATAGGATTAAACCATCATCAAAAAAACTATTGTACAATCATCCTTTTAATCACTAAACATGTGGAAAATTATGTATTAACCACAAAGGATGAATAACAGGAGATAATGGAGGCTTATGGTGTGATTAGGGATATATTATTGACGAAATGTGGGGAAAGGGTTTAATGATGAGTGTATTTGTATGGAAGAAAATATGACAAAACTGGATCCCAACACACCCCTAAACTCAAGGATTTGCATGTCCTCATGGAAATAAGGTGAAGAACATATGATACTCTACTTATAGATTTATGTGACATTGTTTCTTTTGTTTAGATGTCGGTTATTGTGGAGTGACACTTTGGAAACTATCACAGAATGGATTTTAAACATAGAAACAAAATTATCATAAAAATGGAGGATAAGCAGTGGATGGGGTATCAGAGTGATCGTGAATTGTGTGCATGTGTAGAATGGTTTATAAAATGATGGTGATGGTGGTCGTATGAACTTGGACGCCTTTATACTCTATATCTTACATCAATTTTAAGACCAATATTTACTTCTTGTTTCTTTGTTTGGATAGGAAACAATGAATTCATCTGTTTACTCAAAACGCTGAGATGAATTAAGAATTCTTTATGATGTACAAGGAGAATACATTATAGATGTTTGTTTGTATTTGTATACCACTTATTTGCTTTTCATTACTTGGTCTTATGAGAAATGTATAATTTTGACTATGAAAAGTGGAATGAAGATGGAGGGTTTAATGAGTAGTTGTGATAATACTATGAATGGAATGTGTAGTGGGTAATAATGGCCATGCATCATGTTTTCCAAATTCTTAGTAAATTAAAAAGATTTGTACTAGTTTTACCTCAAGTTACATTCACTTTAATGCACACTATAGGTTGATGAAGTGGAGGATGAATGAGAGTACATGCTTGTTGAAACTGAAGATTAAACTAAGCAAGATTGAGACCTGTTAGAGATCTAGGAGAGCAACGACAAATGTTTATATACTGTGATTCCTTATGTCTCTCTCTCCCCCACTCCTGTTGGGTTGTGTTAGCACCAGAAGTCACCTCTGGATTGTGGTAGAGGTAAGCCTAGTACCCATCATTTTATGTGTCACAATGAACAATTTTAAAGGGGTTTAAATGGGCGCAGGCTGAGGATAATATCGTTTTAACTCAGAAAAATGGACTAGCATGCACCCAAAAATGAGTTCTCGATTCCACTTTAGTCAATAATTTGTAGTAAGGGTGAGCAGGAGGAAGAAATTGAGGATAAAATGAAAGGTATTTTATGGACACCATATCTTCTAGGAGCCTAAGGAGGAAGTACTCAGAAAACAAGATCTTCTTGGATTTGATGTTCAGGAGACTGAAAACTCTATAACCTGGATATAATATAAGATCCATTACAACTCAGTCATAAACATCCATGTGAATCCTTCAACCATGTACATTCATTATCAGAGGCAATAAAGCATGGAAACGGGAAGATGAATTTCATTAAACCATAAGTCTCAGATCAGATTACATAACCATATAACCAACATTCTTTATAACAACTTTACAATGTGGGAGCGTTGCTCGACCATTGACCCTCACAAAATATCAAAACTACATACATATACTCAAAAATTCTCCCAGTAGAGGCATGCTCAAACTTCTCATCCAATTTCATATGCCTATGTCTTCTTAGTCAGACTGTGCATGCAGTCTCCTCTGCGCATGCCTTCCCCTATTAGACATAAGATCTCCTCTACCAATCCTTTCTGGAATTCCATGTATGGGGTGAGGCGAGTTCTCAATTTCTGCCTCACTTCATTAACTTCCTTTTCTCAGGACTAAAATGTGGCTTAATTCCCATGGGGTGGCCACACATTACTCTCATATAGGACACTATATCAACACGTGATTGCGGGCCTGATCAAAGGTGGTTTGGGTTCACATTATTTTTGAGCCCGCAATCCACCACCTTTTTTCATGTATTACTTTTTTCAAACCTTGAATTCAATTGTAGGACCGCTCAAGAAAAATATTGCTCGAGCATGTCGTGTCCCCTTAATGGACTCTGACCGTCGATCTTGTGATCTTGGGCGAGGATTTACGATCAGTGGCTCAAACCTTCCCTTTCCAAATAAATGGATCAAATCTTCCCTTTTTGAATCGATGGTCGATATCTACTTCAGGACATCAAGCTTTTTCCTTTCTCATGGCGCTATACTTCGTGCAATTTTGAAATCCCAAATACCTGGGGGCCGTTAATTAGGAATACTCCTGGAATCTCCACTGCTCACAAAATTCAACATGTTTGTTTGTATTTTAAGCTCGAAATGAGATGCTCTTCATGTTGTGCTCAGACGCTTCCTATGCATACCATGAACTTGGACGACATGTTGCCCTTGACAACTATATGTGATAACATTTGGCTCCAAAGGGGATGGCATGCTCCCTACGAGATGCCAAGAACAAATATTTACAGTCGCCTTCTGTATTGGGTTATGGAGTCATGCTCAAAAAACATCCTGTTGAGGATTAAAGGCGGACAACCACACTATCCTAAAAATGAAATAAAAATACATGGGCTCTGAAGGAGCTTATTTATGTACATTCCTATACTAATTGATTTTTTACATAGTTCTAGGTGAAGCAAAACTTCCACCATAGCCATTCAAGTAACTTCCTAATTGGAAGCTCCTTCACTCTATCTATGATTAGTAACAGATGATGCAACCTTGACTGTAGAGAGGTTACATCTTTCAACTTTCCTCCTAATTCTAAGTTTAGGATAAAGCTGAGCGGCTTCAAAACATGAAGGAAATACAACTCCATGTATTCCTTCACGGGCTCATAGGCCAAGCGACAAACTCTAGAAAATTTATAACAGGTAGCCTTCTCTGTCACACAACTACTCACACATGGATGACAATCTCTAGTAGGCATAGCTGGATGAGAGGTTGATGCAGGTTGACTGACCTCAGATGATGTATAATCACTTATAGTCTCTGGAAAGCAGATAAATTGCCCCTTTTGCTGCTCCTTTTCTTCTTTTTCTGCTCTGAAAACATCTTCTAGATGAGAGAAAGAAGTCTCTTCATGTGTATCCAAGGATGGATCTTTCTGTCTATAATGATGCTCTTGGTAGAAGCTTTCTCTTTTATAAGAACATTTCCATCCTATGATTTCTTCTTCTGAATACTCTTCAGGGGTAGGTGAGCGCAAAACTATTTTATCTTGTAAAGAGAAAAGAACAATATATTGATTCTTTTCTTCAACCATTTCTTCTTTTAAATCTGAGACAACAAGTGTACTAGGGGAGCAAAATAATGCATCCATAGTTATGCCATCATCAGATCTATCATCAGTCATATCTGAAAGGACTTCTTCTTGGGAAATAGAGAGAGAAAAAAATCATCAATATTTTCAAAATACTAACTTTCATCCTTTCTTTCTCTCTCAATCAAATCTTCACCGGAATCATCACATGAGTAACACTCTATCATCTACATAATGTGGACTGAAAACCTTTTACAACAATTATCAAAAATAAGATGAGCCGGGTAAATCTTCCCGTAATACGAATTAAAAGCATCGTGAAAATCCTTCAAAGAATGGATACTAGCAGTAGGATGAGATAGAAACTATCCAAGAGCATCTTCTTCAAAATAAAAACTAAACATCTTGATCCAAACATCCTCGTGAAAGAATCCATGTTCAAGCATGAAGACATGAAATTTTAATAAGTGCTCATGGGGATGGTCATGCTTGCTTCCTCTGAATCTCATAAGATAATCATCGCATTTGTTTATAGCAGACACTGGATGTGGATAACCATATATGGATGAGAATTTAAAAGGGGAAAAATTATGAGCCAAGATAGCTGAGAGATGTGGCTCCTCCTTTTCTCCTTCATGGCTTTCCCGAGGATCAGTTTCACAATCACTATAAACAGGAACCATGGAAGAGATCTGCTCTTCATCATCTTTGTTGGGATATCTGTCAAACATTGTTTGTTCTTGGTCAATATCCAACATCACTTCTTCATCATAAGCAGGACTTCCAAGAACATATGTTTCCAGGACCGGAATATCCTCTGCATTTTCTTCGTAAGAGCGGGGAGCAAAATCTTCCTCTAATTCCTCCATAATTGTAGAAAGTGATTGTATCAGCTCCATCAACTCCTTAGNATCATAAGCAGGACTTCCAAGAACATATGTTTCCAGGACCGGAATATCCTCTGCATTTTCTTCGTAAGAGCGGGGAGCAAAATCTTCCTCTAATTCCTCCATAATTGTAGAAAGTGATTGTATCAGCTCCATCAACTCCTTAGGGGGATGTTCCTCATCCTCACATCTTTCACAAGAATGAACTATGTCTTGAACATCATCTCTATACTCCTCACAACAGTTATGATAGATTAACTTAGAGGAATAATAATTTTGACAACACCTATTGAATGCTGCATGAAATTCCCTTAGGGAGGAAATACTAGAAGGGGGTAAGGAATGATACCATTCACAAGCATCCCCTGCTAACGAGAACATAAACATTTTTAATAATAATTCCTCATGATGTATCTCCCACTGATGCATGATGTTAAGAACCAAACATCAATATAGCATAGAAAAACCTCAAGAAAAGTACTCAACGCCTTGAAAAAGAGATAATATCAGATAATAAGCCTCTTCGAGGGGGCAACCTCCTTTTACCCC
>SNQJ01S0039608.1:179141-189234 GCA_010110895.2 Picea sitchensis | reverse complement strand
TGTACTTGAAAAAGAACACAAAGAAAGAGTGTACTAGTTTGGCAAAGGGGGCCCTCCAATGCTTCACTGGTACACTTGAGTTGACTCAGCTAAGAAAGAGCTCCAACAACATTCAAATCATCATATCATAAGCATTCACAGGATCATAACACATAGATGATCTTCAAGAGTGAAAATTCCAAAGTTTCTTCATTCACATAAGATTGTCTTACTAGTCTAAGCTTAAGAGTATTTATACAAGAGTCTCAAAACTAAAAATGCTAATAAGTCTCCTAAATATCATGATCAGATCCATAATATCCTAGGAGGGTCGAATGCCTCCTTCAGATCCACAATATATGGTCATATCCCACGAAAATCCAAAATTGTCCAAGATTTAAGGCTGAAACAGGGTATTTTCTATTTAAGTGGCCCTGTTTGACCAGCATTGACTGGACATCTGGAAGGCTCAGATTTTGAATCTGATAGCTCATTATCCATCCTTGTACATCAGGGAACACGACCCAAGTCTTAGATTTCTCCCAGGTGTTCTGCAAGTATACAAACCACGGAGCTTTTACGGGATTTAGTCAAATCCTGTAATTTCTGATAAATTTTCAATATTAATGCTAAAATTTAGAAAACTCAATTCTTAAGCTAAAGAATGAAAAATATACCTTGCATAGGCTATTTCATGGAAAATATGGAATGCAATGAAGGCAAAATGGATGGATATAGAGGCAAAAGTGTGGTTTATAGAGCAAAATGGAAGCATAAAAATGTACTCAACGAAAGCCACAAAATCTAAGACCACATTTGTGAAAGAAAAGGACATGGTGGAGTTTTCCTTCTCATCATAGGGAAGAACAACAGTACATGAAAGTGGAAACCCACTACCACCTCAACCTTATTGGGGTGGATTATAGAAGATTAGTGTGAGAAGAGTTCAAAGACTCAGCCCATAGCTGCACTTAGAAGAAACAATGAGAAGATCAACTAAAGGAAGAAGAAGAACTACATGTATGTATCAGGTAAGGAATCCCTTGTTTGTCATTGTTGCGGGAAGGAAGGCTATATCGTTGTCAGCTATTGGTACTCAAAGTAATGCTCATTCTATGGGAAGAATGACCATCATGAGACATATTTTTGGGAGATGAAAGCCACATTCCATAACCCGAAATGGTTTCAGAGGAAGAATGGAAAAAATCCTTCCTAATACAACAACGAACTTAAAGGAACATAGAGAGGAGGAGTGTATCAAATAGTCCATGTAGCAACAACATGAATTTTTTCCACCACTACTAGTTGAGTGGACATTGGGAAGAAAAGTGTTGGTGACTTCATCCAGAGATTCACCCCAAAAAATTGCACAATGAAGAAAAGAGCATGGAGAGTGAATAGTAAATAGGATGAAGACATCCCTACATCTCCAGTGCAAGGAGAAGAATTTATAAAAAGAGTTATAGTAGCACAAGAGGTCATCATCACCATTGACGAGGAAAAAAAATTGATCTCAACAACCAAGGCATCCCCATTCCAATTATTGTTGATCTGTAAATTGTTGTGGATATTCCAATGGAACAATTCGTCACAACATATCAAATAAAACACTGAAACATTTACTGTGAAGGTTAATTTTTCTTTAGATCTTAGATTCTTTAATTACTATTTTTTCTTCTTAAAATGTATGAAATAAATGAAATGCAAAAAATAGAGAACATAAATAAATACTCACACACCATCCACAATTAAACACAAGATATGACCTAGGAAACCAACTATGGGAGAAAACTTAGCTAAAAGGTGAGGTTGCTCTACTCTCTTTTCCTCAAATGCAAGTACAAAGAAAGAGGTACTCTCTGTGGAGTTGTCTTTGACAATGTGGCATGTATGGCTACTATAGAATCTCTCCCCCTCTGTTATTCTCAAATAATACCACTCTCAAATGTTTTTTTGAGCTATGGAAGAAGAAACAATGCAAAATAATGGAACCCCTTCTCCTCTTAGCGGCCCGGTATTTAACATAGCCCAATAGTCGTCTAGGGTTAGGGTATTCACTTCCTCAACGCTCAAATAGTGATCGGATTTGGACCTTCTAGAATGTTCTATAAAATCCACTACGTGGCTAGCCCCACACGTTTAAGTAATGGGGGTTGATGTGGCATCCACTCGCACCATAGTGATCAATACGGTAGGTCAACTTGCGAGAAGCATAAATTTTGCATATGAACTCAGATTGAGTGGTTCTTATACCATTAGAAAGGTCTCGATATGTAGAATATAGCTAGTGGCTTCTTAGAAAGGTTTGGCCTATAAAAAAGTGTCATTTGATGCCTCAAAATGAATCTAGAAGATTTCATATGGGGTTTTGCACCCAAATTTCCAAACTGGGACCAACTTCTACAATGCCTTTGCAAGTTGATTCCTCCATTTTTTTCACCCATAAAGCATAGAAATAGATGAAAAATAATATAATGATCCAATATGGGTCATACCTTTCCTTTTAAGGAGGATTTTGGTCCCCAAAACCTTTACTGAATGAGGTGAGGAAATTTTTCTTCTACCTTCATTGGAGTACCACTTTGTTTTTCTTAGAAGTTTTCCTTTCAACCCAATTTGCCAAAGGTCATGTTTCCCTTGTCTTTTAGTTTAGGACCGCTTCTGCAAAAATGTATCATTTTCCAACTATACCTAAGCATTTGGTGCTAAGTCCTCCATGTAAGGTAGGACCTACTCCTCCTGCTAATCCAACATGGAAGGCTCATAGAGTTTGATATTTCTCCACATTCACTACTAAGTAAATGCACATGTGTGGGGGTAGAATAAATTTGTAGGCATTATATCCCACCTTCTCTAATATCTTGAAAGTTCCATATCATAGAGCCTTGATCTTCTTACTAGGAACCTGCAGTCTTTCCTTGTTCAGTTATAACCAAACTTTGTCTCCCACTTTGAATGATTTTTTTGTTTTGTGTTGATCAGGTCAGGCCTTGTACCTTTCTTGTGACTTCTTAAGTGTCTCAAGTACTTGCAAATGGATCTACCTAGTCTTTTCAACAAACTTCGCTACTTTTAATTCTTCTCCCATGGTGTCTTCCGTCACTCTTCCTTGTTGTCCATAAACAACATCTAAGGGTGAAAGCAGAAAATACCCAAAATAAATTTTGAAAAGGGACTTACCAATAGACATGTGGACAACTCTATTATATAAGAGTGTTTTATGTAGATCAATTTTTCATCCCAGGTCTTTAGATGCTTCTCATTGTGAGCCCTAAAAATTTGCACCAAAGTCTTGTTGAATACATATGTCTATCCATTTATCTGTGGATGAAATGTTTTATATATCTTCAACTTAGCATCCATATTCTTCTACAATGTAGTCCAAAATGCACTGAGAAATATGGTATCCTTGTTTGTGATTATGCTCCTTGGTATTCCAAACTGCACCCAGACATGCTCAAAGAACACGTTTATTGCTTCTTTTCCTTTGATGGTATTTTTACATGGAATGAGAATGCACATCTTGTTGAACTTGTCAACTACCACAAACAAGCAGTCATGTCCCTTACTGGTTGTTGGTAAACCTCCAACAAAATCCATGGAAATTATTTCCTAAGGTCGAGTGGGTACAAATAAGGGATGGTATAGACTTTTCTTCTTGTTACTGATATTCCTAGTAGAAAAAATTATACATCCTCTAATATATTACACTACATATTCTTGCATTCTGGGCCAGTACACATACCTATGTAAGTTGGCAATTCTCTTCCCAACACCAAAATTTCCTGCAACCTTGGAGGTGTAAGCCTCTCCAATAAGTTATAGAAATTCACCTTTAGGGACATAGATCTTGCCAAGCTTGTAGAGTAACCCATTCTAGAAATGGCAGTCATCCTTGTCGTCGCCTTGTTTTATATGAATTTGTCCCTATAGTTGCTGAAAAACCTCCTTGAAGTTCTCATCTTTTGTGTATGTCTCTCTATATGCATCATGGGTAAACGGCTCCATGTGTATCAGAGTTTATAAAGTTGTATTCTTAGATGTGGGTGTCCTTGAAAGCATGTCTATCAAATTATTTATGGTGCCCTTCTTATAATTGATGAATAAATGGAATTGTTGTAAAAACCCCATCCACTTGTACTATCTGATTTGTTGTAGCTTACTCTAGGCCTACAAATATTGTAGTGGTTGGTTATCTATATGGATGATGGTCTCCTTTCCCATCAGATAGTGCTTCCACTTCTTAACATCTTGAACTAGGTCATAGAGCTCCTTGTCATAGGTAGGGTATTTGAGAACTGCCCCATGAAATATTTCAGAATGATAACATACAAGGATTCCTCCTTGCATCAAAACTATGTCCATAGAATACCCACTTGCATTTGTCTCCACTTCAAAAGGATTTTGCAAGTTTGGTAATATGAGAACTGGTGTTTGACTGACCTTTCTTTTCATCTCATCAAAATCCTTTTGTTTATTATTCCCCCACAGGAAACTCTTACCACTCATTGTTATGGCATGGAGTGGTGTAGCTACTTCTTAAAATGAAGCTATGAACTTCAGCAAGTTCTGTGTTTCCCAAACAAAGCTCCAAACTTTAGTGACATTTGTAGGAACTAGTCATTTCATACTGGCCATTTCATGATGGCCTCCATTTTTGCAGGATCTATCTTGGGCTCACCTTCGTCGATGATCATGTACCCCAAATACACCAAAGATTGTTGAGAAAACTCACATTTCTTTAGGTTATCCAGCAGTTGATGCTTCTTCATAGTCTCTAACACCTACATGAGATGTGAGATGTGCTCCTCCCAGGTAGCACTATAAACCACTATATCATCCAAATATACTATAACAAAAGAATCTAGATATGGGTGTAATAAAACATTCATTAGTCTCATAAATGTAGTTGGTGCATTACATAAACCAAATGGCATGACCAACCATTCATACAAACCCTTGTATTTTCTTGAAGGAAGTCTTCTAGGTGTCCTTTTCCTTGACGCATAGATGTTGGTATCTCGATTTGAGATCCAACTTGGTGAAATATCTTGCATGCTTCATTTGATCTAGTATATCATCGATCCTAGGCAAAGGGTGCCAATTTTTTAGTGTAATATTGTTTAATGCTCTATAGTTGATACACATTCACCAAGTCCCATCCTTCTTTGGTACAATTATGATAGGTGACTCACAAGGTGAGGCTCTTGGTTGAATAACGCCCTACTCCGACAATTGTTGCAATTGCTTCTTCACTTCATTTTCTTCCAAAATGGACTATCTATACATCCCAATATTCGGAAATGGGGAGTCTGGAAATAACTGTATTTTGTGTTCCACATCTTTCTTGGGTGGTATCCCTTTAGGCTCTTGGAACACTCCTCTATATTCCTGTATAAAATCCTCCAACTAATGTTTATGCACTTTAGTACACCCCTCCAAGGATGACTTTACACTTATCAACTCATCCTCAACCTTATTTTCTCTTAAGAAAAGTAAAACATATTTCTTACTGGAACTAATCAACTTCTTGTCTTGGTTAGCACTTACCAGTGAGATATTTGACTTTCCTTTATGTGCATTGATGATGTAGTAATTCCCATCCTTGATAACTTGGTACTAGTTGGACTTCCCATCCTTGATTAGTCGATACTAGTTGGCTCTCCACATGAATATTTCATCCCCCACATACATGTAGGGGATTCCAAACACTACTCCACATACGTCAAGGGGTACTACGTCCAATTCCACTTCATCAATAAAATCAACACTTACAACAAATTTAATCTTACATTGTTTCATTACTTTGATATTTGCATCTTTGTTTACCCAACCCAATGGACCAGGGCTAATATTATTGTGAACCTCTAATCCAATCTTGTTTAACATATCTGCTACTATAAGGTTATAAGCCTATGAACCAAAATTGAACAGAGCATCTATCTTGGTGTTCTTGACTTGAATCTTGATGTGGAAGAGCTTGGTCATCTCCTAGTCTTCCCATTGATGAAGGATACTTAGATTCACCTCCTTTTGCATTGTTGTGCAAACAATCTTCTCATCCACTTCAGAGTTTCTTTCAACATGATTGCTTGAATTTGTGCCTAGAAGATTATTTTTCTTTGCATCCTTCTTGAGGTTCTTTAGGTTCAACTCTGGATGTAGTTTCTAGTAATTTTCCTTAGTGTGACCATAAATATTGAGATGGTTGCTAGGATGCTTGCAATAATGTGCAGTGGTTTTCATATTCTTATCCTTCCCCCCTTTCCACTTCTTTTTTCCCTCCTTGGAAGCTTTCCGATGGTCTTTCTACTTGGAACCGCTTGGTTTCCCTTTCTTGTGGCCTATGTTTTCCATATATCGTGCTTGTACACATGCCTCATCCACTTTCCTTGGATTTAAAAGCATCACTTGATTTTTCAAATGACTATGTAGACCTCCTCAAATAATTGAGGAGTACATCTAGGTTCTTGGGAGAGATACCCAACATGATGGTCATCTTTCTAAACTCAGTGATGTACTCCTATACATTCTTCCTGTGCCTTTGCCTAAAGTAATTCCAATGGATCCATTGGTCCTCCACATACCCTATAGGATAGAACTGGGATTTAATGAGGGTTTTGAAATCCTCCCACTTAGTGATTGGAGGATCACCCTCTAGCTTAAGTGATTCCTTATGGATTTCCCACTAGGTTAAAGCATGGCCCTATAACTTTAGTCTGACAAATGATATACTTTTTTATTCATCTATATGGTTAACGTTGAAATAAACTTTTAGTTGTTGCAACTAACGATTCAGTCTTAATGCATCGATCTCACCTTAGTATGGATTTATGTCCACTTTTTCTTCCATCTTGAAAAAATACTCTGGAGGGTTTATGGCACTGGAACTCGACTTCTTTTTATTGGGTTCTTTCCATGACTCATTTTCTAGGTCTTCATTATCTCTTGTTTTCTCGTCTAATCCAATATCTGAGTTCAAGCCTCCAACTTCTCTTAATGGTCCAATATTTCTTTCTAAAGCCTCCATGAGGAGGGACATATTGTGAGATATGTCATCATATTTCTCTTCCAAGCTCACAAATATCTCCTCTACTGGATCTCGAGGGTTTTTACGAATTGACTCATCAAACATGGTTAGGGTTCTACGAATTTCTTCTTAACCCAATTCCTAGGTCCCTATAACTTTCCACAAATGCCCCAAGAAAAAATGCTTTGATACCAATATGATCTATAAATTTTCATGGATATTCCACTGGAACATTTCTTCATAACATATCTAATAAATATTTAAATATTTACTATGAAGGTTAATTTTCCTTTAGATCTCAAATTCTTTAATTACTGGTTTTTATGCTTAAAATGTATTAAATAACTGAAATGTGAAAAATAGAGAACATAAATAAATACTCACACTCCATCCACAATTAAACACAAGAAATGACCTAGGAAACCCAATACGAGAGAAAACCTAGCTAGAAGGTGAGGTCACTCTGCTCTCTTTTCTTCAAATGCAAGTACAAAGAAAGAGGCACTCTCTATGGATTTTCCTTTGACATTGTGGCATGTATGGTTGCCACAAAATATCTCCTCCTATATTATTCTCATATAATACCACTCTCGAATATTTTTCTCAACTATGGAAAAAGAAACAATGCAAAAGAATGGAACCCCTTCTCCTCCTAGCAACCCGATATTTAACATAGCTCGATATTCGTTTAAGGTTACGGTATTGACTTCATTGAACCTAGATTAGTGATCAGATTTGGACATTCTATCATATTCTAGAAAATCTACTATGTGTATAGCCCCACATATTTACGTAATGGGGGATGACATGGCATCCACTCGCACCATGGTGATCAGTATGATAGGTCAACCTGCGGGAGGCATAACTTTTGCATACGAACTCTAATTAAGGAAATTCTTGCACCATTAGAAAGATATTTGATTGTAGAATGTATTTGGTGGCTATATGGTAAGGTTTGGACCATAAATAGTGTCATTTGATGCCTCAAAATAACTCCAAAAGATTTCAGATAGGTTTTTGGACCAAAATTTCTAAATTGGGACCAGCGGCTAAAATAGCTTTGCAAGTTGTTTCCTCTAATTTATTTCACCCATAAATCATAGAAATAAATGACGAACAATATAATGATCCAATCTAGATTAGTTACCTACACTATTTCAAAAAAAAATTCCCTTCATGGCGATCTATCAGAGATTGGTGCAGGGAGGTCAATGACAATCCCTCATCCTTGTACCATCCAATTATTGAGGCATTCCTTCTTCCTCAAGACTATATCCTATTGACGATTGTCCCCTACATTCATAGATGTGTAATATTTGCCAAAATTTGTAAGTAGAAGAAGGTGCTATGATGACACACCAAGGTTTTCATCCAAATGGCATTGTTGTAGGGAGAAAGTGCTAGTAAGCATGTGCAACAACACATAATTGTTTCTATGCTAGGAAGAAATTGGTCCTAGTAGAAGAAGGAAGTCCACACATCCTCTTGTGGAATTACTATATGATGACATAGCTTGTTGGGATCACATTGAACATGAAACTATAACTCAACTTGGCTTCATTGACTACTAAGATAGATCATCTCCAATTCTAAATGCAAGAGACTTGCACATTGAAGATGGAAATGAGTTTTGATCGAAGAGTTCATATTTGAAGATTTATTAGAGATAAGAATCAGTGAGAACACTTCTACATTGCAGGAACAAATAAGCCAAAAACTAGAAACATATCCATATCTAGAACCTGAGTCAGTAGATAGAGCCATGATCTAGATCTAGAGTCAAATTTGTAGCTAGGAGCCATAGTCAGATCCATGTTCCAAAAAAAAGAAAAGAAGGCATATTGATCTAGATTGGTTTCCTCTAATAATTTAGAGACCAAAAGGCCTTGCAATGGGGAGGTGTTGTTAGGGACTTAACCTCCCTAACCCCTCACGTAAGTATAATAATATATTATCCATGTAATAAAGGTTGACATTAGTTAATAATTTCTATTTAATAAATGTGAACAAGTCAATGTAAGAAGACCTAATAGAATTTTTTGCTTCTAGAAATATATTCCTCTAGAATGCTCTTCAGAATATAGAATTAGTATAAAGAAGAGTAAGAGACATGAATTTTTTTTGTCTTGAGAAGTAATATAATAGAGTGTTGCTTTGTTGGAGGTTGCCCCCTTGAAGAGGAAAGTGAACATGGCTTCCTATCAATAAAGGTATTATTTTTTGTTGTGGTTCTCTACATTTAATTGTTTCGTTGGTATTTTCTATAGTATTTATCTTTTTTTCTTAAAGTAATAGATTTGGTACCTAACCGATGGTGTCAGAGCACTTTATTCTGTGTAAAATGTGGATTTTTTTTTTCAGTTTAAAGACGTGTATTGTAGGCATATTTAAAGCACAAAGATATATCGCTTAGCAGGTAAAAATGTGATGGGGAAGACTACATGCAGGAAATGCAAACGGTTTCACAGGGTTGCCTAGAAATAAATGTTTCACCTTTTTGGAAACCTTTCTAACCCTTGTTGGTACCCCTCAAGTAGTATTGCATCAGAAATATTTTGTACACGACCATCACTCCCACATACCGACAGGTATATCAAGAGTCCCCTAAGTCTCTTGAAACCAACTCTATATTAGTCGAATGGTCTCCTGGATTCTATAGTGACACTGAGAACAACACTCGAGAAGATAATCTCTAGTACCTAAGTAATTGGGTACTACAACTAAGGGTATAGTCGAGCCTCCTTGGTTGGTGCCCTGAGATATTGGGTCAAGTACTATTGTTCGACCCTGCACATATATCAGAGAGTTATATCACAGGGAAAACCCTTGTCTGTAGGAACCTTATAAACCCTAACCCCTAGGAAAGAAATGGAACAGAAAAGAAATATGTGAGATCTATTGTAGCACAACATTTCCTCTTGCATTCTGGTTGCGAAATTCCTACATAATTTCTCTTGTTAATAATTTGGGCCATTCATTACTGCAGTATTCAGGTCGTAGTATAACTCTAACGAATAAATAAGAGTATATTTATCCTGTTGGCACCCTTATTCGAGACCTATTTCCTTGGATTCCTCTATTCAC
>SNQJ01S0039608.1:160758-179051 GCA_010110895.2 Picea sitchensis | reverse complement strand
TCACATGCAAATCGAATCCAAACAACACATAGAGAACATCCAAAGAGAAAATTTTGGCATTGCTTCCACCAATTCCAAATTGGAAACCTTTGAGGCCAGAGTTACGAGAAAATCGACATAAGTTAAGGGTGAATTGGCCTCCATCAACACCGATATCAACCAATTGTTAAAATATCCCCATAGATTTCCCTCCTCTTAACAACCTTCACACTATGAAGGTGAGGACTCTTCCCATAATATGGCCTTTCAATCCAACTCCCTTCATCGTGACCCTCATCTTCCCAGAGTTGAGGTAAACAAATTTGATGGCTCAGATCCCACAGGATGGGTCACCCAAATGGAACATTATTTCTCCTTTCATGGCATTACTAATGAGTTGGTCAAAATTCATTAGGGTTTCCTCGATCTGGATCCTGAATGTTGCAAATGGTGGAAATTGTTTCAAGTCGGGTATGTTTCTTGGACACAGTTTATTGCAAATATTTATGAACTCTTTGACACTGAAACCCACTATCTAGGTCATTTTACCAAGTTGAAACAATCTAGCATACTGGAAGACTTTATATTTTCCTTTGAGCACTTGGCTATCCAAAGGGAGGTCATGTCAGATGCCTTCTTTAGGGAATGCTTTATTAGTGGCGTCAAGGATGAAATATGCACCCGGGTCCTAATGGCTTTCCCTCAAACTTTTTTGGAAGCTAATAAATGAGCCAAGGAATCCCAACAAATTATCTCCACCTAGAACCGAAAACCCTCCTTTATTCCTCACACTTGACCCACCAATCCTACCCCTCCCACCACTCCTCTCAAGATCCAAAAATTAACTTGAGCATAAATGGATGAACGCCAACTCAAGGTTCTTTTTTATAATTGCGATGAAAAATATTTTTTGGGGCACAAGTGTAAGGAACATAAACCTTTTATGGCCATTTCTGAGGATGTTTTTGATGAGGAGGCCTAATTTTTCCTAGTGGAAGACTTAACCCCAACCGATGCTCCTACTCCACCCTCTAATCCACCAGAATTTGAACCAATGTTTTCTCTGCATACACTTGTTGGATTCTCTGCTCCCCAAACCATGAAGCTCATTGGCTACATTAAGCATAGGAAGGTCATCATACTCATTGACAGTGGAAACACCCATAATTTTATTTATCGTCGCATTGCCCAGGAAATCAATTTATATATTTGTGTTGTCAACGATTTTCAAATCATGATTGTCAATGGAGGTTCCATGAAATGTGGTGGGCATTGTGAAAATGTGTGCCTACAAATTGGTCATTACCACCTGAAATATCATATGTTTTCTATCGACATGGGTGGTTGTGACATTGTGATTGGTATTGAATGGTTACACACTCTTGGACTCATCCTCATGGATTTTAAGGAATTAACCATGCCATTCCAATAAGAGAGACAACAATATAAGCTTCGAGGCATCACAACAGGCTCCCATGAGATCATCAGTTCCCATCGAATGGAAAAGCTCCTAAAAAAGGGTCATTCGGTAATTATTGGCCAACTCCATTCCATTCAAGAAGACGAGACACCCTATGTGCATCATGACCTCTAATCTATCCTCTCCAAACACCAAGCCATTTTTTCCCCTCCCCGTAGACTTCCCCCTTCCCATGGTGTTCGTGATTATTCCATTCCTCTAGTACTAGGTAGCCTCCCTCCCAATGTTCTCCTTTATCATCATCCCTTTTCCCAGAAGAATGAAATTGATAAAATTGTTCAAGAAATGCTCGAAGAAGGTGTTATTTGTTCTAGTATCAACCCCTATTCCTCTTCTGTGGTCATGGAACTCAAGAAAGTAGACACTTGGCGCATGTTCTTCGACTTTCACGCCCTAAAAAAACTCACCATCAAAGACAAATTTTCCATTCATGGCAATGATGACATGTTGGATGAGTTGGGTGGTGCCCGGTACTTTACTAAACTTGATCTTAGTTTTAGCTACCACCAGATACATATGAAATAGGAAGACATTCCTAAGACTACCTTTAAAACTCATGAGGGTTACTATGAGTTCTTGGTCATTCCCTTTAGCCTGTGTAATGCTCCCTCCACTTTCCAAAGTCTCATGAATCATGTCTTTCATTTGTTCCTTCATCATTTTGTCTTAGTTTTCATTGATGATATTCTCATCTATAGTAAAACTTGGGAAGCCCATCTTGCCCACGTGGATCTAGTTTTCCATCTACTCTCTTAGCACAAAATTTTCCTCAAACAGTATAAATGTTTCTTTGGAGCCTCTGAAGTGGACTACTTGGGTCATATTGTCAGAAATGTTGGCGTACTGGTGGATCCTAAGAAAATAAAAGCTATGAAGGTTGTCCTCACCCTGAAACTCTTAAGACCTTGCATGGTTTTCTAGGTTTAATAGGGTATTATCACAAGTTTGTTTTGAATTATGGAAAATTTTATGCACCTCTCACTTCTCTCCTTAAAAAGAATGCTTTCACTTGGACTCCAGTCGCTAATCAATCCTTCCACACCTTGAAAGAGGCTATGTGCATGACTTTAGTCCTAACCCTTCCCAAATTCACAAATACTTTTGTCCTGGAATGTAATGCTTCATGGAAAGGAACTAGGGCAGTCCTCATCTAAGATGGCAGGCCTTTGTTCTTCACTAGCAAACAAATTTTGGGGAGACATTTGGTCCAATCAATATATGAAAAGGAAATGTTGGATATTTTGCAAGTTGTGGATCTTTGGCATCCTTATCTCTTGGGGAAATGCTTCCAAATTAAAATTGATCATCAAAGCCTCAAGTATTTTTTGGAATAGCAAATTCCATCCCCATGGAAACAAAAATGGGTGACCAAGCTATTTGGATATGATTATGAGATCATTGACAAGAAGGGAAAATAAAATGTGGTTACTAATGCTCTTTCTGGGAAGTATGAAGAATAAGGATTGGCTCTAAGTTGTTCACCATGAATGGATGCAAGACCCACAACTGACGCTCTTTTCCTTCTCCTTTATTGTACCAGATTACAAATGGGTTAGGAATGATTACTAACGCTCTTTTCCCTCTCCTTCATTGTACCATATTGGCTCGAAATTGTTTGTCAGGAATAGTTGCAAGACCCCAAAATTTCTCACCTAATGCAATAATTGCAACACCATTCTCCAACTTCTCCAGGATACTCTTGGCACAATAAAGAGCTTCACTACAAAGGTCATCTGTATTTAAGAAAATAGTCACAACTTAAATCCACGGTGCTTGTTGAGCTTCATGCTTCACCCACACTTGGGCATTCAGGGTTTACCAAAACCTATTAAAGGGTCAAACGTTCTTTCTTATGGATGGTATGAAAAAAAACATCCTCACATTTGTGGCCAAATGTGATGTATGTCAATGCAACAAGGGAGAAACATTCAAATCCCCGGGCACACTCCAAGCACTTATGATTCCCCCTGCTATTTGGAGGGATATTTCTATGGATTTTATTGTTGGCTTACCTAAATCAGGAACTAAGTTAGTCATCATGGTGGTAGTTGATCATCTTTCCAAATATGCTCATTTTTGTTATTTTCAACACCCATTCACCACATCCACATTGTTCCACAGTGGCTCAAATTTTCATGGATAATATCTTCAAACTTCATGGCATGCCTCATTATCATCTCTAATAGAGATCCAACTTTCACCAGTAATTTTTGGCACGAATTGTTCTGGCTCCAGGAAACCCAATTGCATCTCAGCATAGCCTATCATCCCTGGACAAATTATCAAATTGAAGTTGTCTATAAGTGTTTGGAAACATATTTGTGGTGTTTTTCATTTGATAGAAAAAATCAATGGGATTAGTGGTTACCCCTAGCTTAATGGTGGTACAATACATCTTACCATATAACTACTTGCATGACTCCTTTTGAAGAAGTCTTTGGAAAAAATCCACCATCGGTTCTCTCATATATGCCAAGTGTCTTGTAACATACCCAACCACCCACATGCTTGGCTATGCCACTATATCATGTTGCAACACACCTAGCCACCAACAGGCGAGGCATGCTACAGTCCCGAGACTCAGTTCTTTGATCTTATCTCGAAAACAAAGAACTTCTCAACAATTTTAGAAGCCTTCCCACCACATGCATAAGACAAGCTCCAGGCTACAACATAAAGAAGTAAGAAACGTGTCATACACAACAAATAATCAGTAGAAAGGCACATAAAAATACATATCTCAGAGATAATTAAATACATAGAGGAATAACAATATATAGAAATCACAGAGAGCACTTATGTTTGCAAGTAAACGTTCACCAACTGACTGCAGACTGAGGAAGTTCCACCCAACCATAGGTATTGTTTTTCATTTACTCTCAACAGCAGGTCACCCTTGATCTAGGGATATGAATCCACAAGGATGGGTCCTAGGCCAAATCTAAAACACATAGTAGTTGGATAACTAGCTCTTAGGTTTCCCAAGCTCACAACAAATCCTAATTTCTAGCTCACTTTCTCCCTCAGCCTGCACAACTCAAAGAAATGAACACCTTTCTCTACCATGCAATCCTTGAGGCTATTCCATTTATCTCCAGGGCTCTAATGCTACTATTCAGGAAATATCCCTACTGGAAACTCCAAGGACTCTCAGTTGTGGGCAGTTCCATCTGAACTATCATCAGTCTCATAACTAATAGGCCTCTCATCACTCAAGCTATCACGGGCCTTTCAACACTCACAACAATCTAAGTACACCAACTCTCTTCTACCCAGCCTGCACAACCCCAAGAGAATGGACCCCCTTCTTTGCCACACATTCCCTCAGGCTTCCCATCTCATTCCAAGGCTCCAATGCTTCTGGTTAAGAATCTCCCTATTGGGACTCTCATGAATTGCAACTATGGACAGTTCTATCCGAACTTCCATCAAGCTCATGCACAGAGGCATCCATTCCCTCATGGAATGATCAATAATTATTACAACCATTCATCAATGGCTCTCCTCTTCCTTCCATTCATTTCCATGCTCATCCCAAGAGCATATGAACTAGAAATAGTGAGTGAAGAGGAAAGAAGAACAAGGGAAAAAATGAACCAGGGGAAGAAGATGAACAAGACCCAAAACAACCCCCAAGGGATGTTTAAATCACATGAATACAAGAGCCACATGGCCTCCCTCCCAAGAATCTCATGTAACCCCTTTTCTCCATAAAATCAATTATGGGAAAAATAAAATAATAATAAAAAGACTTAGCCCCTCAAGCCCCCTCTCTCGTGGAATCATAGCCCCCTATCTCTTTTGTCCTTATCGGTCTTGCATCCAATGGTGTATTTTATTAATTTATACGAAGTATTACATTCCCTGGGCGCTCTGGCCCCTTTTCAACTTTACTGGCTCACCAGCCTAAGTCATATTTACATAATACATTATAGTTCATAAGGTTTAGAATCGGGATGTTACATCCCCCTCCCCTTATTTTGGCATTGTCCTCGGTGCACAACACCATTCCAATGTTATTAACATTACAAATCCAGTCCCTCTGGCCTTAATCCACACAGGAAATCCAACCGAATATTATATGCATAGGCACTCTAGCCTAAAATTAAACATGTATTCATAGGCATTCCGACTGAAAACATGTATAATTATCTTCAGAATCTATATTTATGGTAGCAATTCCAACCAACAAGCTCTCCTTCCCTCTCAGCCTTGCTCAACCCAAAGAAATGAACCCCTTTCTCTGCCATGTAGTCCCTTAGGTTGTTCCACTTCTCTTCAGGGCTTGAGTGCACTCGGCCAGGAAGTTTCAGAGTTGTGGCTTCCATAACTCCAGTTGCAACAAGTCCATTGGAATTTCTTCATTCTATGCCCTTGTCATTCAGTCGATCCAGCATCACCTTCTTTTCTCTCATAGTTTGGTACTTTTCTAGATCTTCATCATTCATTGTTTTCCTACAACATTTCAAATCAACAAGCATATCAATTCACAATTTATGCTTAAAATTTTCATTTTTGCTCATAATCTACGAGTAATTTTTCATAATTTAGTACAATACTTATCTGTGAGGTTCATGGATATGCATCCATATGTTTGTCTCATTAACTTGGCTCATTGCTTTCCTTTGACATCCCCATTGTGTGCATGACCCCAATCAAGAGCTATCAAAGTTTCCTCTTCCTTGTGGTCACCCACCTTCCAGGCTCGGGCTCAGGCATCCCCTTCTCTGTTATACAGTCCCTCAGGCAATTCATCTTTCCTGACCAAGGCTTTCTTGCACAAGAATATTTCTAGAGACTTTATCGAGTCTTACAGCCGAGGCGACTCTCTGGCATGTGTTACCACAACACAACATATTCTAGGGTGATCATGGCTTACCACAGGGTCCTCATGTCCCAACAATTTCCTTTTCCATCCTTTCCAGCTTCCATATCCAACATCTCACATGTATTATACACATACAGTCATCATGAGATATCATTATGACCATTTCCAATCATAAATGTCAAATATGTTTTATACAGGAAAACAACATTTTCCAAGCATGAGCTTTATGTTCATAATGGTTGGATCTGCAGCTATATATATCAAACTTCCTTATGGGATTACATCCCTTCCATATCCAAGACCATTATACCTTCAATTTATTCAATTTACATTTAGCCAAAACAATTCGTCAGTAATTATCAAATCATAATTCCCAAAACTGTTTTATATAGGAAAAATAAAACTTCTAGACATGAGCTTCTGCTCATAACAATTTGGCTATCTTGCATCAATAGGCATTGGTATTCTTTATGGGCTTGCGGCGCCATATCCAAGACTTGCTTTCCTCTTTTGCAATTTCAACATTCCTCAACCAAACAAATTGTCAGTATCTCATGTACAAGATATACATATACATACACACACACACACACACACACACACACACACACACACACACATATATATATATATATATATATATATATATATATATATATATATATATATATTCATGGCAATGATTCAAACAAAATCACAAAGTTCTATCAGAATTGTTTACAAATACAATTCAATTACTTCTATTAATCAAACTATCAATTGGAATGAACTCATCATTCCATACATACCCACTATCGGTTGCACATAGATTTTTCATAATGCAATAGTTAATAAGACAACAATCAATGTACCAATACCCATGGCCACATCTACATAATGCATCCATGCATTGAGTACATAATACCACATAACTATGTCATGGATTCCACCATGATGAGTTGGAAGGAAGGTCTGGCCAACGAATCAACACATCATCCACACACTTCCACCCACCGCTTGCCTAACTATTTGGACACCTTCCTTTCCAACCCAAAACACAACACCAAGAATATAATCCTTCAAAACAAAATCACAAAGTTCTATCAGAATTGTTTACAAATACAATTCAATTACTTCTATTAATCCAACTATCAATTGGAATGAACTCATCATTCCATACACATGTACTATCAGTTACACAAACTTTTCATAATGCAATAGTTAATAAGACAACAATCAATGTACCAATACCCATGGCCACATCTACATAATGCATCCATGCATTGAGTACATAATACCACATAACTATGTCATGCATTCCACCATGATGAGTTGGAAGGTCTGGCCAACGAATCAACACATCATCCACACACTTCCTACTGCTTGCCTAACTATTTGGACACCTTCCTTTCCAACCCAAACACAACACCAAGAATATAATCCTTAAGTTCTCTTCAGTGTCAACAAAGAGGTTGCGGTCCAAACATCAGATATACAATAGATACATTGAGAACTCATATAGTGCTATAGCCCTTCCATATCCAACCATATTATGGTCTCACACATGACTAGATTTATGGATATTCATTGTTATATCAAGAGTATGTCTCTTGACTTGACCTAGTTATGATCCCATAACCACACATAACATAATATGCAACAAACATTTATCTAAATGTATTCTAGCATCAACAACATTTGCATACTCTAGGCCTTTGGCCATTACGTATCAATTTAAATATTGAAATTAGTTGAGGGAATTCTTACATCAATCCCCTTCAACATGTATGCATCGACATAAACTAAATGCGTACCTGCCTAGTTGTTATCAACCTACTTGTTGCTATTTGACCAACTGATATTTGTAGAGGCTCACATAATTCATCCTTCATCATTTTGATCACCATTCCTGCCATCCTCATGGGTCTTCACCTAGATGGAAATCATAAGCAACAACAACATCCACATCTTTAACCCTGCTATATCAATTTTCCTGAATACATAATCCATCATTAATCATACTCAAACATTATTTCATAATAATAGACTATTCTAAGTTCACCAGCATGTTATATGCATATCCAAGCATGTACATATGTAAAATTACACATCCATATGCACCAAGCACTTACTTTCAGCATGCCTACTAATGCATATTCATTTTAACTTCATTGTATGCCTCATGCACTCTAGTGCATTTCTGTTTCAATTCACTTATTTATTTATCTATTTATGTTGTAGTTGGTTGTCCTTGAATTCCTTCAGATCCTTGTTGCCTTATGTGCTTTCATTCTACTCATATACACTATGGTTCCCTTGGTCTGAACACTTTTTTAGCCCCGTTCCACTTGGCCATTCTTCCCCACTTAGTACCATTCCCCAATGGAAATCCATTTTCATTCAGTGCCACTTTTCAAGTGAGAGAGCATTCCAATTTCTCTGCATTGGCATCCTGCTTCCACTATGAAATTTGATATCAGAAGTGGATTTCTTTCACTAAGTAATTTTATACAATCAGATAAGTCATATATAACAAATCCTTCCCTAGAACTCCTATGCCTGGCACATAGAGATTATTCACACACCACCTCTTAATCTCTTTGTTTTCTTCCACATCAAGCTTGCAACTGTCTACACATATCTACCTTCAAGGCTATGGAGCCTTACTTTTCCTTTCTATTCCCATTACTGACATTATTCACCTGCTAGCTTCATGTCCCATGTGAGGATTCTTTCTTTTTTAGTACCTGCAATTTATTCGCATTCTGGAGTATCAACATAATAATTCTTCTATTATTCTCTTCTCGAGTTCTTTATCCACTTTCCATTACTTTCTCTGTATCTCTTTATTACCTCATCCAACTTTTGTAAGGAATTTCATGCCTCCATGACCCTAATATCTAATCCTATTCTTGAATTGATCTGGTTATACCTCTAATTCTAACAAACTTGCAAGCAGCCATCTTGTTAGAACTATACACATCATACAAAAATTGTCAATTAAATTTACAGGTACCTTTTCTGTTTAATTCATGAAGAAAAATTATATCAATCTTCATATTTTAACAGATCTTTGTTATTTTCCTCTAAATCCTCTGCATAATCTTTCCAACGACTATAATCCTACCCCAATCCGATATCAGAGATGAAAGTTAGGGCTCCTTGAAAAAACACTTCCAGCCCCCTTAGTTGATATAGAAAATCAAGAACTGTAGAGGTGCGTCCTTCAAACCAAGTTCCATGTGACCATGTCTCGAAACTGCGGGCTTAATCACCCTTTAGTTCCCCACTCTCTTTTTTTCTACACAGGATCTTGCGCAAACACCAAGTCCGAGGGCGGGTTTACTTCCAGGCCCTTTTTACCTTAGCATGAGACCAACGTTGGGACTAAGTCCTCTAGACTTTGGCCTTCGATTGTTTTCCCTTGTCAACTTTTGTTTTCCCCCAAAGTTGCACTTCGTCAAAGCCTTTAATAACTCCACTAGCAAAAATGGACAGTCGAGATTTAATCTCCCACCGAATGGACGACCCTTCCCTCATCTGGAGGCTTCAACGAGATCAACAGATATGAATTAATCAGGCATTGAGATGGAAGACGTTCAACCAATTTGGAAATTCAGTGCTTCGAGGCTCTGGAATATTTCCATTCTTGATTCTTCTACTTCCTCAAAGTGACAATCCTTTGAAGTACTTACCTCTACTCCCTCTGCTAGATCCAATAGTCACAATAACTCCTGGAGGGTCTTAGATCAATGGACTGCATGAATTCACTACTCCAGGACTCCAGAACATTTCAAATATTGAGTCACTTAACTCCCCGGAGTGATATCTACCGAAGTTCTTATGCCATCCTTCCACTTCTTGATCTAACGGTTGAGAAAGGTCCCGAAGGGATCTTAGATCAACGACATGCATGCCTTCACGACTTCAGGCTTCAACACATTTCATTGGTAGAAACTTGGAAACGCTCGGAGTCACATACTCACAAAGCTGACACGCCACGTTGACATCACCCAAGGTGACATGGACCCATGGCATGTGTGCCACATGTCACAAAAAAACAAACAGATTAGGGTCCAAAAGGTACCAAAACCAAAGGAAACGTGTCCCCACATGGCACCCCTACCATGTGGCATAAGCCATGTCATCAATCAAATTCGGGACTCTAGGCTTCAAAATTTTCCCGAGTCCAACACCTGCTACCTCCAAGATAGCTGAACATCGAACTGAAATCAATGGCTCACACTCCTCCCACATCCAATGACTGCGATTAACTCTGGCTTAGGCTTCGGTTTTTCTCGCTCCAGACAACCCCCATACTCCTGAATACTTGCTAGATCTGATGGTCCTAAACAGTCGTGAAATCCACCACTTCATCTAACAGTTGACGAGACTCAGGACTTCGGCCTTCAGTAGTTCAACCTTTGCATGCCTACCAATATCGCTAAAGTGGCGAAGTTACGAAGTATTGCCCTTCGTGCTTGGCCTCGATCGAGGACTGACGATCAACAATCTGGATCTGACGACTGTGACTTAACCTTTCCTAACTTCCTTATTTTTCCTCTATCAGGTGACTCCCACTCCATATCTCCCTTGATATCACGGTGGTGATCGTTCCTAAATTCAAAATGTATGGTCATGATCCCACGGTCCCTTACAAAGGATCTCTTATGCTCTTGCTTCTGCACAGAATATGCAGCGCCTTTCCTCCTGAGCTTTTCAACTTCAAGGTCATAAATTGATTGCAACCACAAGACTATGACCAATAGACCTGGCCCATACTGGCCCGGTGTTTCAACCAAAATCTTTGATACCAAACTGTAACATACCCATCCACCCACAGGATAGTCTATGCCACTATATATGGCTGCAACACACCCAGCCACTAGCAGGCGGGGCACGCTGCAGTCTCGAGACTCAACTCTCTGATCTTATCTTGAAAAAAAAGAACTTCTCAACAATGTTAGAAGAATTCACACCACATGCATAATACAATCTCTAGGATACAACATAAAGAAGTAAGCAAAGTTCCATACACAACAAATAATCAACAGACACGCACATTAAAAATACATATCTCAGAGATAATTAAATACACAATGGAATAAAATTATACAGAAAAAATAGAGAGCACTTATATTTGCAAGTAAACTTTCACCAACTAGTGCAGACCAAGGACATTCCACTCAACCATAGACATTGTTGTTCATTTACTCTCAACAATAGGTCACCCCCGAGCCAGGGCTATGAATCCACAAGGACGGGTCCTAGGCCAAATCTAAAACACACAACAAATGGCTAACTAGCTCTCAAGTTTCCCAACCTCACAACAAATCCTAATTTCCATCTCGCTTTCCCCCTCAGCCTACACAACCCAAAGAAATGAACACCTTTCTTTGCCATGCAGTCCATGGGGTTGTTCCATTTCTCTCCAGGGATCCAGTGCTACTGGTCAAGAAATCTCCCTATTGGAAACTTTAAGGAATCTCATCTGTGGACAGTTCCATCTGAACTGTCATCAGTATTATAACTAATAGGCCTCTCAGTACTCAAGATATCATAGGCCTTTCAGCACTCACAACAGCCCAAGTACACCAACTCTCTTCTACCCAGCCTACACAACCCCAAGAGAATGGACCCTGTTCTCTACCACGCAATCCCTCAGGTTGTCCATCTCCTTCTAAGGATCCAATGATTTTGTTTAAGAATCTCCATGTTGGAACTCTCAGGACTTGCAACCGTGGACAGTTCTATCTGAACTACCATCAAGCTCATGCACACAGGCATCCATTCCCTCATGGAATGATCAATAATTATTACAGCCATTCATCAATGGCTCTCCTCTTCTTGCCATTCGTTTCCATGCTCATCCCAGGAGCATACAAACTAGCAACATTGAGTGAAGAGGAAAGAAGAACAAGGGAACAAAATGAACCATAGGAAGAAGATGAAGAAGACCCAAAATAGCCCCCAAGGGATGTTTAAATCACATGAAGACAAGAGCCACGTGGCCTCCCTTCCAAGAATCTCATGTAACCCCTTTTCTCCATAAACTCAATTATGGGTAAAATAAAATAATAATAAAAAGACTTAGCCCCTCAAGCCCCCTATCTCTTTTGTCCTTGTTGTTCTTGTAGCTAGTGGTGTATTTTATTAATGTATATGAAGTATTACATTCCCTAGGCACTCTGGCCCCTTTTCAACTTTATCGGCCCACTAGCCTAAGTCATATTTACATAATACATTATAGTTCATAAGGATTAGAACTGATATGTTACATGTCTCGAAGGTTTAAGAGGTTAACAAAAATATTACAGACCGAGCATCCATTCTACATACCCTCAAAGAAAATTTGGTCATGGCTCAGAATCGCATGAAGAAACAAGTAGATCAAGGTCATTCCGAACGTCAATTTGTTGAAGGGGACAAGGTGTTTCTTTGTCTGCAACGTTATAAGAACACTTCATTCAAAGTTGAACATTGTCAAAAACTTGCTCCCAAATTTTATGGTCTTTATACCATTCTCAAGCAACTGGGTCTGTGGCCTACTCATTATCTCTTTCCAATCATTCTAAGATCCATCTTTTTTTTCATGTCTCATGCTTAAAGAAAGTGATTGGAACTAAGTTCCAAACTCAAACCAGTCTCCATGAGTTGTATGAAGAAGGCTCCATTTGGTTTCATCCATAAGAATTCTTGGACCAGGGAGAGCATCATCTTCGTCAGTACACCATCAAGGAAGTGTTAGTTTAGTGGAAAGATACACCTTCAGAAGATGCCACCTAGGAGTTGGCCATCATTCTACAACAATTTCCTCATCTCAAGCCTTGAGGACAAGGTTGTTCTTCAAGGGGGAGGGAATATTAGGGACTTAACCTATCTAACCCCTCACATAGGAAGAATAATATATTTTCCATAATAAAGGTTGACATTAGTTAATAAGGCCTAGTTAATAAATGTGAACAAGTCAATGTAAGAAGACCTAATAGAAACTTCCGCTTCTAGAAAGATCTTCCTCTAGAATTCTCTTTAGAAGAAAAAATTAATATAAATAAGAGTAGGAGGCATGAGAAATATTTGTCTTGAGAATTATTGTAATAGAGAATAGGTTTTCCCCTTGAAGAGGCAAGTGAACATTGCTTCCTATCAATAAAGGTATTATTTTTTGTTGAGGTTCTCTACATTGTATTGTTCTGCTGGTATTTTCTGCAATATTTATGTTTTATGCTTAATATAATAGATCTGGTACCTAACAGGGGTGATCCAAAATGGATTCAAACAAGTGAATGGTTGTAAGAATCGGTTCCTGTGAGTGTAATTAGAAATGAGACAAAAGAGAGAAAAAAAGAGAGAAATAAATGAAAAAATAAAAATAATAATAGGAGATAAAAGGTCGAGGAAAAGGAAATGAAAGGCTAGGCTTGTTATCTTTCCCACTACCCCATCTCTCCCTATTTCCTTTTGTACTTTCACTCCCAATGGGTTTTTTGGGGCCAAGAGGAGATAATGCAAATGAGGAGTTGTGTGAATTGTGAATGGCCATAGCACCATGAGTACCATTGTAACATGAGTTATCCAAATACAGATTTAGCACCCATTCAAATTTTGGGTTTCTGAGGTAAAATATTTGTGTCAATTATATGTGTGATTTTATCACTATGTGATTGATTCCAATTTATAGTTGCATTCAATGGATTGTTGTAGTAAAATATGTGTAGTATTGATGTTAAATTTTGCGTTGGATTCAATATGTAAGTTATTGGAAGCAATCCTCTATATTTAATTGTTTCTTGTGCTCTCTTGATGGTTTGATAATATATTCCCAATGATAGATCTATTTAGTTAACTCAAAATTTCATTCTCCATTAGAAATTGAGGAAATCCAAAAACTAGAGAATCTAAGACATCCATCCAAGTGGTTAAATGAGATCAATGGCTATAGTAAGTAGGTCACCCTCGAGAAAAGGGTTTCTACTAAGGGGTCTCCTTGAAGGGTTATCATACCATTCCCACTCATACTTACCACTTTTCACACATCTTCCCCTATGTTTCCTCACCTTTTGGGTTTGTGGGTTCAATAACCCCAAGAAGGGCTTGTAGATCATTTCATTGGAAGAAGGGGATAAAGGCCTAGAGGTGTTGTAGCTAGCACTATAAAATTCAAAATCCATAATCTATCCTTTTATATGCTTTTCCTATGGTCCTAAGAGAAATGAAATGCTTCTCCATAAAAAAGAATGACCTTTAAAAGAAAATAAACAAAAATATCCCACTTGATGGGGGAATGCATTGCAATGTCCTTTAATTTCCAGTGCATGTGGCACTCAATGTGTTCTAACTTCAAGTCGCATTGCAGTGCTATTTTACTTTCCATTGCACGTAACACTCAATGTTCATACCACAAAAAAAATGAAAAGAAAATAAAGGGCTTGGAAAAATGTTGCATTGAAAACAAAGGGATGCAACACACCCTCCACAAAGGCACCCATAAATGAAACAATATGAGGCCTTGATATGTCAAGAACCACATTCCCAAAAGTATCATCCCAATCCATCTCATATTCACTACATGTCCTAGAGAGGGTCTTCTTGGTAAACAATCCTTGACTTGGGGATTGGCTTACCCAATAGAGCACCATGACAACCCTCCCATACCTAAATTTGGAAAAATTTATAAGGTCTTTGAGCATTTGTTTAGTTTGAAAAGGGGTGATTTAATGAACAGGTTTGGGTGGTTCTTTTATTAATTGTGGCTTACTTGGAATGATACATGTGACTTGTGGACCCTTTGAGGGCATATTTTTTTGTCTTTATAGGACCTTTCCCAGTGAAAGTTATTCACAAAGGGACTAATCCATTTGGACCTTCATAGGGGCTTGAAATCCCAATGGATGGATGTTATGCCCCACTCACTCGAGGCCTAGAATGATGAACGTTGCACCTTGGAGGAATTCCCTAGCACATGGATGGGGTCCAAGATGATAAAGAAGGATGACGTCACCCTCCTATGCCAAAACGTCTCCCTTGGGGAGCTTGACATCTCACATTTGGGAGGACGTTTATCCCTTTTAGTGCACTTGGTGGTGTTGTGGGATTGAAGCCCCATCTTCTTGCTTGCTATGGGGATGATGTGGAAACTTCCTAGCATGATGTCTTGGCCTTGGAAGGCTTATCTTCACACATGCCACCACAGAGGATATTTTTATGGGCTAATGTCCCATCATTTTATTATTTTTGGTCATTTTGTAACCTATGTGGGAAAAAGAACAAATTGATTTACTAATTAAGCATTGTAACTTAGGTTTTAGCCTAAAATTATCGATTTAATTGTAAAGTGGACAAACTATGACTTGTGTTTTCTCGTATAAATATTAGGCATGTCATTTTCATTTCATCATAACTCATCACTTGGAAAAATTCTATTGGACTGAAATTTTGGCCCTCTTGGGAAATTCACTATCTCTTTTCTTGTCATAATGGATGCAACACTTGTTATTTGGAGCATTAAAGGTTGTTTACTTCTCTTGGTAGTTTTTCTTTGGCAATTTGTGTATGATATCTTGGTAGTAAGGGTTTATTGCATGCTCTCTCTTGGATTTGATAGGTAATTTATGCAATTAATTGTTGTTTTTCTTGTTTAAATTCAAGAAAAATATCTTAAACCCTAGGAGGAGTAAAATTACACCCTCCACCAAGGTTTATTTCTTCTTTTCTATTGAAGGGCTATAAGGCATGCAACAATAAGTAAGAGGGTTTTCAACCTTGTTGCAAGGCTTAGTTAGGGTTTATTTCTCTAGGAAGTAAGGGGGTTTACACCCCTAGAGAAACTTTAAACTCTAGTTCATCTTCGATTTCAAGCTAGACGATTTGGAAGGAATGTCATTCGGTTTTCGAAGGGTTTAACTCTCCAAGGAAGAGGCTTCATTCACCCACTAACAAAGCACTAGTACTTTTCATTAGACATTATTAATTGTTGCATTGGTAAACATGAAAGTTGAGCTTTTGGAATTGTTCAAATTGGATTTAACTTTTACATGTTGTTGGCTCTCTTGTCTTCAAAGGGCATCTTGATTGACTAAGTGGTTAGTTTGTTGTAATAGACATTAAGCTACAACCATTAGGGCTGAAATAAACTCTCTTTCTCAAGAAGTTTTTGTTGATTATTTTGTAGCATTGGGAGGCATTCCCATGTGTGGAGTATGGTGATAATACCTTCCTCGCTAAGAGAGAGTGTTGATTTTTGTAGCTTCAAATGGGTATTCTCACATGACCCTAGGTGTTGGGCATGTCGGAATCATCGTGAGCACCACATCACACTTTCGATTTAGTGAAAATGCTTTTGGAATGAAGTTGGGGCTTCATGGGTTTGGTGATGGGATTTGTGGGCTTGTGTTGGGGATTCATACCCACAAGGACATCATAATTTGATGTTTACTTGTGGAGGGGATTCTATGTTGACCCCTAAGGATTGTATATAAAGAAGAGAGGTCATTTTGACATTACATATCATGTAGATCATGTGTGGAGACATGATGGAACTAGCATAAGTGAGTCTGCACTTGTGTTAGGAGTATTGGTGATCTCAACAAAGGGAAAGTCTGCAAGGTGGTGAATCTGGCCCTGAAGAGAAAAGCGAAAAAGGTCACATGTGTGGAGAGAATTTTTCGTACAATATGCGGTTTGGAGGAGGATGAAGCGCGTATATACATAGGTTGCATAAGGACAAATCACATATAGGTTATACACAAATTGCAGTGGAGCAAACAACGTATATACGCAGGTTTCAGTATGGTGAATCACATATCTAATTTTTTGGGCAAGTGCAGAGGGAGCAACCAATCAGACGTATTGGAGAGTAGTTGTGGTAGCAGATATAGGATGGGAGACAGAGATACTTATGGGTGATGATGGAGGATGGAATTCCTCCCTCGCTAATATGGAGTGTTGATGATTTTGTCGGGAGGTGTTCCCACTTGTGGGAGTGTGGTGAGAATACCTTCCTCGCTAAGAGGGAGTGTTGATTTTTGTAGCTTCATACAGGTATTCTCACATGACCCTAGGTGTCGGGTATGTAGGAATCGTTGTGAGCACCACATCACACTTTCGGTTTGGTGAAAACACTCTTGTAATGAAGTTGGGGCTTCATGGGTTTGGTGATGGGATTTGTAGTCTTTTTTTGGGGATTCACACCCAAAAGGAAATCCTAATTTGATGTTGACTTGTGGATGGGATTCTATGTTGACCCCTAAGGATTGTATATAAAGAAGATAGGTCATTGTGACATTATCATCTAGATCATGTGTGGATACATGATGGAGATATCATAAGTGAGTATTCACTTGTTCTAGGAGGATTGGTGATCTCAGCAAAGGGAAAGTTTGCAAGGTGGTGAATATAGCCCTGAAGAGAGAAGCAAAGAAGGTCGCACGTGTGGAGGGAATTTTTCATAAACCATGTGGTTTGCAGGAGGAAGAAGCATGTATATACGTGGGTTGCATAAGGATGAATCATGTATAGGTTATACATGAATTGCAGTGGAGAAAACAATGTATATACATGGGTTTCAATAAGCTGAATCACATATCTGATTTTCCGGGCAGGTATAGATTCGTACAGGATGACAAGTGACATAAGCAAGTTGTATAGGTGGTCTACAACAGATTCGTGGGAAGAGGATATTTCTAGAATATTGTTGAGGTTTGGTCTTTTGATTTGTATGGTTATTGGAGGACAAGTTTTTCCTCATATTTGGTGACATTGTATTGGCTGAGAGGACTAGTTTTTTCCTCGGTCTTGGTGACATTGAGAGGACTTGTTTTGTCCTCATATTCGAAGGATTGGATAAAGTTAGAGAACATAATTATTGTCTATTGTGTATTGATGATTCATCTTTGATCTTGTTGTTTTCATTGCATATGTTTTCAATCAATAATTTTAGTGTAAAGTTGTTCATTGATAGTTAGATCACTAAGAAGCAATTTTCAGATCTGAAATTAGTTACATAGAGTTGCATGTGAAAATTAACAT